>ML784313.1:209399-276690 GCA_009831015.1 Picea engelmannii
ATATGTTGGTTTTCCCGGTTTGGGTTTCCAGGTGAAAAATATCTGTGTAATGTTTGTATTTGCCATTGTATCTTTTCTGTTCTTTTCTGAATATCAGTTTGCAGTAGATATTGTACAAGGTTAGAATTTACACTGACCCATTGGAGAGGGAGGCAGGGTGCTCCATTTGAGACAAGTTCCCCCATATTATGACAGTGGAATGTACTTTGGATAATCTTTCAGTGTTAGCCAACGTGAAGTCATTCCCAGTTGTTGGACATATTACTTCTAACAGTGACAGAGAGATCCAGGAGCCTAGCAGCAATAGATCCATCCAAGGTGAGTCTTCTATGGAAGAGGGAAACTTCATTGGGACATATATCATCATATTCATAGGAGTATTTCTCATGCATGCATCAAATTAATCTTATGGTAGCCAATCCAATGTTGCATGTAGTAGTAAACCCACACATGTAACAAATCCGGCTTGTATGCCAATGATCTAGCAATTCATGTTAGTTTTAGGTATTTCTCCGTGCTTTTACTAGTATTCCAGTATATATATAGTCATTTGAAGGTCTAACTAAATATTGGTGTTGGTTATTAATCTCTCTTCCTACTCTTTGGTTGACCCAGTTTCAGATTTGAACAAGCTTCCAATAAAGCCCTCTAAAACTATTGGCCCTCTTAGTAAACCAGAAGGAAACAAAACACACAAGGGTATTGTGCAGTCTCACCCGAGATAGTTCTATGGGTGACTACAATGCTCAGATGATTGCAATCTAGGAAAGAGTGGGGATCTAGGATTGCATTTCATCTTCGTAGGCCTTCATCTAGAACTTGTTCTTTCTATTATTCTTAATATTCATTCATCTTCTAAATCTACATATGCAGTCTAACAGATCTAATAGATAACAATTCTCATAGAATTATCCATTCATCCATTCATAGTCTAACTACTTACAGAAGGTAAACATGCAATCAATCACAACACATAACACAAGTGTTACCATGGTTCACCCCCTATAAGCTACATCCACAAAGATATGTCACTTAGACTCTTTTATTATGGTTCTGTAATATATGGCACCGTTTGCACTACAAATCCCTTCATACAATCACAAAATAGACTCTGCGACCTTTGTGAGGCTAACTAGATCGAAACAGGCTCCTCAACATGTGATCTAACCCTCAAGTTCTAGCTACTTTTCTGTCCTACAACTCAACAACTTACAAAAATGGCATCTGATCTTACAAAATTTCCTTGACTAAATGAACCAAAACTTAGCAACCAAAAACACCAACTCCTACTTAGACCTCCTAGGTGCTTATTTCTACTAATTTTTAGCTCATCGACCAAGACAATATCCTACAAAAACCACCCTAATGTGGTTAGGTTTTCTTGCATGCATGCCTTGCATGATTTCCTTACACGTTCTGCTTTTCCTTCCTGCTATCTTTTTCCAATTTTGGTTTTTATCCTCCAAAAATAGTATTTTCCTCAAAATAGGCCTGCACCCAACAAGCCTCCAACACTGACATGTGGCTTGTCCTGAGTCACCTAGGCATTGCACACTCCTTGAAAAACCTCTGCTAGGATGTGGAACTTGTCTGCAAGTTCCCTTCCTCTTTCCTGGACCTGCGTGGCTCTTCCTATCAGTGCCTCTATTGACTGCACTATGATCGCCTTCTAGATCAGTGTTGCACCCTCTATTTTTTCCTACGCCATGTTCCTCTTTTCCGCCTACAATTGCACGATCAACTACGCTACTTTCTCATGGAGTGTTTCTACTTCTGCATGTCTCTCCTATTTATGCCTCTGCACAGCGTTCAAATCTTCTTGCATCTTCTTCAAGTCTTGATTACCTTTCAGGTGTTGTATGATGTTCATCATTTTCTATCTGTTCTTGAGCTCTTGCATGGATACACTTATCCTCTCCTCCTCTTGGTTCCACTATTGGACCTTCTCATCCTCATCCAACACTGTCCAGAGTTTCCCCTCTCTATCAAACAATCCTCCTACTGTGCTGACTTGTATCTCCATTGCTACTATTTGGAGTGCAACTTCTTGTTTCTTGTTCTCTCTCACCTTGGGAGGAGTTGTAGGAGTCAATTTTCATTTCAATTCCTCAATCTCTTGCCTATAGTGTTTGAGGTTTTGGCAATAAGTTTGAGTTTCTCCTCTACACTTGTGTTCTATGCCTACGCACTTTTAGGGATGTAAATGTACATTGTTGTCACACCCTCTTCGATTCTACCTATGCACTCATTTTCTTCCTTGGTTTCAAACTTGAACTATTCGATCACCAATTACAAGGCTTCCTTACCATCTTTTGTCTCCTGCAGTTCTGTTGCATATGTTCTGGCGCGTGATTTTACCTCCTGCGTGACACTAAATTGGATCTTGTACAGTGCCTTGGTAGGTATTCTTTCTAATACCATCTCTACCTACACCAGATCCTTCAATGGTGTTTGTGCTACAGTTTCATCCATTTGCACCATATTCACGGTTAGCCATAAAGTCAGACTCTCCTGGGAAATAGTCTGAATTGTGTCCTCCTTTCTCGACATAGTCCTTTTTAGTCCTGCTACTTCTTTGGGGAAGGATTCAATTCCCCTTTCAGGCCTCTGAGTTGACCTGATCTATTCGAGGACCTTCTTTATTCCTACTAGGTCATCTTGTGTTTTTCTTCTCTAGTGGTGGGCTTCTCCAAAATCATCCATTGTGTGGGCTTGCACCCTTTTTGTCATGAGGTTTGCATCATCCCTGATGATATTATATTCTGGAATCTGTTTGTGTGCTTTTGCCTTCTTGTGCGACCCTCCTGTATGTATTATTGGCCTCTTAGGGGTCCGCGTCTCTTGTGGAGTGGATGTCGAGGGTTTTTATTGCATTGTAGTGTCCCTCGCTTCTTGTTATTTCTGTCCTGGGGTGATGTCCTTTTTTTATTCCTTTTTATTCCTCTTCAATGCACTCCCCTTCTTCTACTACGCTGGGTTCTGACTGGGTTTCCTCAACTTCGTCGACTTTTTGGGTGCAATAATATTTTCCTTTGTACTCTTAGGAACCTCTTGAGTCAGTACTGGAATCCTCCACTCATTGTGCCAATCCCTCATTGCAATTTCTATGTCATCTTCAGTGACACAGTATCTCAGTTGTATCCATTCCTTCCCCGTATCCTTGCATGCTTGGATCCACATGTTATGCTTCATCGCTCTGAAGTTGGCTATGTCCCTGTATTATGCGACCACGTCTGGAGTAATCCTCCAAGTGTTCGCAATGCTTTCATGTATCTCGCTGAAGTAACTGGAAAAGGTACCTATGTTAGCAGTTCTATGCTTGGGGTTCGAATTACTCCCCAATGATGTGTACCATGTTGCACGACATAGACCTATCCGGTCACAAAAATGAGAGTACGGGGGCTCCCTCCACTCCATAAGAGCGATCAAAATGAGTAACCACGAGTAGTGGAACTTGATTCCCAATTCCTGTGCATCTTTGCAGTATTCAAGTAACAAGTTTAATAGATACACGACCTAGCTGAGTGTAGTTCCACTAGCACACTGCACTGCAGTTGCAAGGACTCTGACAAGGACTTCCTCCTTGTGGAATTTCCTGAGCATTTTTCAATCCATGATCTTGGTGTCCATCCTTGTTATGCCACTAATAGATATGACCAAATTTGCCACGGTTTTTCGTTGCTATTACCACACATATCCATCGCACTTTGGACAGAAGCAAAGACTATTTTTCATTGCTATTTTTTTGTCGCTATATCCATGAACCAGGTGTTCATGGAAACAATGACAAAAGTAGCCCTCCATGTGTCATCATCGTCAATATAGGTTTGCCTTATAAAGCGTGGAAATTGCGATGAAACTTTGTCGCAATAGGGATGAAAAACCGTGCCAAGGTAAAAAACTTGCCAACAGATTATGACGCAGATGCCATACGTGTGACACAAAACTGTGGAAAGTTGCGACGAAAAAGCATGGAAATAGCGACGAAATCATTTGGCAGAGACAAAACTTACGATGCAGATGTTATATGTGCGATGCAAAACCGTGGAAAAGTGCGATGAACTTTCATCTCTATTTCCACGCTTGTTAAAAAAAAATCCTTGCCTTGCGATGAACTATCGTCGATATTTCCACGCTTCCTTTAAGTTAAAAAAAAAAAAATCTGCATGAAAATCTACATATCAAGAAGAAATCCTTCTAGAAAGGTGATTGGGCACTCCTCTATAATTCCATATTTCAGGATTTTCCTGGAAAATTATAGATAAGGTGGCTGGGACCATATGAAATTAATGAAGTTCATGATAATGGCACTTTCACTTTAATTACCATCGACAGGTCTAGGTCTCCCTTTTTGGTCAATGGACACCGAATACTACTTTACCATCAACCACCTTCAAAAGAATCCTTCTGCCAAGAAGTATGTAAGGACCCTATTGTTTAGATTTTGGCTGGCTGGGAAGGTAACCCAATAGCCTCAACTCCATAAATGATGAAATTGTTTTACTGTATATATTGTTGTTGGCATAGGGGCAGACCCAGGTTTCAACGCTCGAGAGCGCACCAACAAAGCCCTAACTACTGACCCTTTCGGAAACACCTGCAAAGCAGATGAAGTCTCACCCGAGGTAGAGGCAGGGGTGGTTGAAAGACTCAGGTGTCTACAACCTTAGCTGGGACACAGATCTGTGATTATATTTCTTATAGCACATTTAGCATCAGTTATTCCTTAGCATACATTCATTAATATACTTCACAGAAGGCACAAAGAATCACAGTGAATACTATACTAAGAATGATTCAATACTTATCCACAAAAATATAGGTTAGATTCAAAAGATCAATCACTAAGAATCTCATATATTAGATCTAATGTTCATTCATTCATCAACAACACAGAGCATAACTAGGTCTACTTAATCACATCAAGCACTTAGCCAAGAAAGAGATAAATACATAAGAACGAAGCACAAAACACTATACACACAGTTACTGTGGTTCACCCCCACCTTGGGGCTACGTCCACAAAGTCTTCTTTATATTATCACGGTCAAGCAGTTACAACACAGAGCTCTAATGACTATTACTTTGCACAAGACAAAAGATCTGTGCAGCTCGCTAGATCCTTCTTCCATGCTCTTTAGACTATAACAACCTGCAGTTAGCTCTCTGATCTCATGCATAGAGCACTCTAAGATACATACGATCACACAAATACAATTACTAGCACTAAGCTTTCATTCATACATCACATAGATGTACTACATTACTATATTCTTCTTATCTTACTATCTACATTGCCTATTTATAGATTACAAAATGGGCCTAAACATGGGTAAACCCACGGGCTGACATCCCTTTCCCGTTACATCAACCTAAAAACCCTAAAATGGACCCCAAAATAGGTCTTGCTTCCTTATTTTCTGCTTCGCGTTGCGCTCCTTCCTTGGCAAGTTGTCGCAGTCCCAAAAGTGGTCAAGTATGACCAAGTACTCTTAAACTTGGTTAAGGGCCAATAGGCCCCTAAAACTCACCTTTGACTCGTCCCAGAGCGCAGTGCCTTGTAAACTCTTTCTTTTGTTTCAAGTTGCTCTGCTAGCAACTGGTCCTTGCTCTGCTGTAACTAGGCTTTTGCCTCCTCCCATTTCTCTTGTAAGTCAAGTTGCTCCTATTATGACTTTCTTCGTTGCTCTTCATGTGCACTTTGTGCTTGCACAAAAGCCTAGGTGGCTTTCACTATGTATTCTTGAGCTCGTCAAAGGTGAGCTTCAACTTTCTCGGTGATCTTGCGTAACAATGTGGGCTCATCGCCTGTTCCTGATATTTCCATTGTTAACAGTGCCATAGAAACTGCTTGGCTAGACTAAAGTGCCTGTTGGGCTTCTTTGAATTCGTCTGTGATGCGACGGAATAACTCCTCCTGCTTTACTTCTTTCTTTTCCATGAGCTCTAATGAAACATCATTCAACGTGGCAATTAAGAAGTCAAAATCATCTAGGGTAAGCGTGGTGGCCTTATTTTTCTTTCTGGATGAGGGCCTCGGTGGGGTAATCTTCCTTTTCTTGGAGGGATCTGCCTTGTCACTAGGCGGGGTAACCTTGCCTTTTCTCTGTTCGACTTCTGTGCCCCCTAGTTCTTCATCATCACCTCCCTTCGTAGGTGAGAGCAAAGCAATCTTTGTGGATGTGCTATGAATATCTTGAACTTCCACATCCTTCTTAGTCTTGCACGGTCCTGGTGTATTCAACATATCTTTAGGACTATCTACGTCGAACATCTTTGTGGGGTCTGCTACAACAAGGAGGTTTTCCAACCATTCCTTGGTAATCTCCTCCAGGTCATCTTCTATCAACTTGTAATATGATTGGAGTTGGTAATTTCCTCCCAGCAATGGAACCATTTGTTGGCATAGGGGCAGGCCTAGGGTTCAACGCTCAAGAGTGCACCAACAAAGCCCTAACTACCAACCCTTTCGACAACACCTGCGAAGCAGATGAAGTCTCACCTGAGGTAGAGGCAGGGGTGGTTGCAAGACTCAGGTGTCTACAACCTTAGCTGGGACAGAGATCTATGATTATCCTTCTTACAATGCACTTAGCATCAGTTATTCCTTAGCATACATTCATTAATATACTTCACAAAAGGCACAAAGAATCACAGTGAATACTATACTAAGAATGATTCAATACTTATCCACAGAAATATAGGTTAGATTCAACAGATCAAGAACTAAGCATCTCATATATCAGATCTAATGTTCATTCATTCATCAACAACACAGAGCATAACTAGATCTTCTTAATCACATCAAGCACTTAGCCAAGAAAGAGATAAATACATAAGAGTGAAGCACAAAGCACTATACACACAGTTACCGTGGTTCACCCCCACCCTGGGGCTACGTCCACAAAGTCTTCTTTATATTATCATGGTCAAGCAGTTACAACGTAGAGCTCTAATGACTCTTACATTGCACAGGATGGAAGATCTGCGCAGCTCACTAGATCCTTCTTCCTTGCTCTTCAGACTATAACAACCTGGACTTAGCTCTCTGATCTCATGCACAAAGCACTCTAAGATACATCCAATCACACAGATCCAATTACTAGCACTAAGCTTTCATTCATACATCACATAGATGTACTACATTACTATCTCCTTCTTATGTTACTATCTACATTGCCTATTTATAGATTACAAAATGGGCCTAAACGTGGGTAAACCCATGGGCCGGCATCCCTTTCCCGTTACATCAACCCAAAAACCCTAAAATGGACCCCAAAATAAGCCTTGTTTCCTTATTTTCTACTTCACGTTGCACTCCTTCCTTGGAAAGCTATCGCAGTCCCAAAAATGGTCAAGTATGACCAAGTACTCTTAAACTTGTTCAAGGGCCAACAATTGTATATAGTTTTTTTTACAGATTTGATTTAGTTTTTAGCTCTTCCTTTTTTTAGGAAATTTATTTGAGAAAATACAAACCAAAAAAGATGAGTATAATAAATATAATTAAACACTCTTTTTTGATCTTTACCTTTATCCCGCGTTGCAAAAAATCAACAAATATAACCCTTGTTTTTACAAGAAAATGAACATGCTTATAGACCATCTAATACTTTGATTATTGCATAACTTACCCATAGTAATTGAATGAATTTAGTTGATGACTAATCAATTATAGATTCATTGAACAAAAATGTCTGTGGGAGTTTTAATCACTTAATTACTTGCATGATCATCACTGTTGTTCACTCAAAACGAAATGATTCTCGTTCCTTTGAAAAGAACGACTGTTGTTCCCTTTGTACGTAATATTGTTCACTCAAAGCGAAACGATTGTCATTCCTTTGAAAAGAACGACTATTTTTACCTTCGTACGATCATTGTTTCCTTTACAAACCATTGTTGTTCCTTTTAAAAAGAACGATTGTTGTTCCTTTGCTGTTCCTTTCACAATTTTTTTCTTATTGTGGCTCCTTTGTTGTTCCTTTTAAAAATAACGATTGTTGTTCCGATTGTTGATCTCTTGTATAAGGTTATAAGTTAGACATGTGGCCTTTGGCATTTTTTGGTCAAAGGACAAGAGATCTCATCACGAGTCGACTTGTTCACTTAGGTTACAATCTAGTGAGTGGAATTATCATCATCTGGCTACCAAACTAGGATAATGGTCTTCTTTGGAAAAGAAAATTCAAACCATTTATTAAGGATACAGGCTCATCTATGGGTTAAAAGGAAACCCCGTCGAGGCTATGGACGCCTATTGGAAGTAGTGGCTCTGCCTATGGTATCTTAGTATACCTTAAATACACCAAGTTTTAGTGTGTTTTTAGATTTCCTTTTCTAAACATTGAGGCTATCATTCCAGATATATCTAATAAAAAAAGGGGGAGAGTAACAACGTTATGATTTGTGAAAAAATTTAACATGTGAACAAATTTAAAATCATTCGCAATCCTTTTCCTCAAACGGTTTCTACCATGGGTACAATAATTTGAATTTACCACACAAAGTGATCATTATCGTTAGTAGCATTAAAGTGCTTGATTGAAAGTTATGAATGATTGTCTTTTCCAGTGGCAGTGACGACATAGCAATCGCACCTCACAATCACTCCCCACCATTATTACAGTCGTATGTTTGACGATCGAGATCGACCTTTCCATTTATGGGGGGTCAAATGCCTGACACATTTACTGGTAGATTTCAATGAATGCAGTAATTACGAAAATGCACATTTTTCTATATACACACAATATTGTTCTATATTTTCTATGTTTGTTTTTTTCAAAAGTCTGGTTGAGTTAAGCTGCAGCAAGGAACATTAGTCTTCCTAGCCTTCTTAGAGAAATATGGGAGGCTGAAGTGTGTGATAGGAACCAACACTCTTACAGGTAATTGAGCATGCAAGAGAAATCCTACACCATCTGGGGTGGACAGAGTACTTCAAACGGTTGTAGGGATACGATACAGACATCATGATAGAATTCTTTTAGAAATTGCAGGGAGAAACCTCCATGGTTCAATATATACGAATTCCATTCACTTAGGAAATCATAACATAGGTTACGAGCCTTCCTAACACATGAAACAATGGTCTGGAAGATATACAACGCTTAAAGAAGCTGTAGACTCCTTCGTAGACCCTGGAGAGGAATTGGATAAAAAGGGAAAGGGACTTAACCCCAACACTCGCAGTGAACACTGGAAAGAACTGGCAGGTGTCATATAGAGTTATATCACCTACGACGTAAGATATGATGTGATCCACCCATGCCACCTCAAACTACTAGCTACTCTCAAACAACGGTTAGTAATCAATTTACCATTTTTTCTAAATGCTATGTTACATGAGGTCGCTATAAGAACACAGAAGGTAAAAGATCCTGTTACTATCATCAACCACCATGGATTAGTAAAAATGATAGTAAATAAGGCCCTAAGTCAAACTCAAATGACTTGGGGGGATCTTATTGAGGCCAATAGGCCCTTACAATTAGAGCAACCTGAATTACAACATGAAGACCCAACCCAGGGAATTGAAGTAGCATAGGAAGGGGAACCTACTACCCAAATGGAAGCTCCATCTCCTCAACTTGAAGTCGAGGTAGACCCCATCCAATTTGCAGAGACTTAGACCTTATAATAAAAGGCATCAACGAGGAAGAGAAAAATAACAATGGTTTCTCCTAAATCTCCCATTGAAGTGGAAAGAAGAAGCAGACAAATAAGACATCATGAATAAATTTAGCATACCACAAAACAACCTGAAGAAATTAAGGATACAACATAACAACCTGAAGAAATTCAGGACAAAACAAAGCAACCCTTACATGGAGATGTTTAGGGAATTTAGTGGACAGAACAAACACCACAAGGAAACAATAAGGAAGATACCCAACCATCATTGGGACAGCTCACAGAACAATTTTTGAAATTATATGAGGTACAGATAGCTCATGTTTTAGGGAGTTTAGGGACCTCAATTAGCAAGGACACAAATAGGCTAGAAGAAAACCAGGTGCCAACCTCTCCTTCGAACCCGACTGAAGATTTCCCTGACACTAAGATGTCACTCCCAGATGATACATCACAAGAAAAACCTCATACTAAGGTAAATACCCTGGTAGGGCAAGCAAAAGAGCCACTATTGACAGAACAAGGTGAGGAAAATCCTGACAGCTCAGAGAAACAGAGATCAGGAAAAAGCCACAACAAAATTAGAAAGTTAAAATGCAAGAACAAGTTGCTGAAGAGATGGGTTAAAAAGATTAAAGTGTTAAAGAAGAAAGTTGGAAAGCTTAAGGAAATTATCAAGGAATTAAGAAAAAAACTAGAGCAAGATGATAAGATCCATGAAAGAAATAAGACCAAAAGACATAGAGCACAGGGAACGAACCCTCTTCTTAGGAGGGTAGTCCAAATGAGTTCTGTAGGAACACAGATAAAGCTACATATCCTTGAAGAAATGGTAGAAATGGAACTTCATACTGAGACTACAACAACAAAAGGGGTAGTTGTTCAAAATGAAGAGGAAATTCCTTTGAGAGCATATGAAACAGAGGCTCAACCAGAAATTCTAGGAGGAACAACTGCTCAAACTAAGGAAGTAATTCCCACTCCTCTGAAGACCATAGATGCAGAAACTCAGATAGTAATTTTAGTAATGAATGAAGCAACCTGTCAGACTGAAGAGGTATCTCAGTTTTAGGATCAAAATGCCATCATTGAAATACTAGAAGAAGAACCGATACAAGCCCAGCAGGCCTTGACCCAGACCAGAGATGAAATGGTGACCATGACAGAGCACCAAAGAGTTGTTAAACAACTCAAAACCATGTCAGCCACGGAAAATGAGACATATGCTGAGCTGACTAAGACTCAAGGGAAGACAAAGAAGGTACAAGGTCAACTAGAAAAAGCTTTGGAGAAAATCAAAGCGATTTGTGATATCTACACTGATGATATAGATTATAGAGCTCCTGCTACCAATTATACTATGTTTTTATTAGAACGCTACCTGTTGCTGAGGGTGAAATATATTCAAGCAGGTAAACCGATTAAATTCACCACTATCTCTGAGTTTGTGTCTTGTTTTAGGGAGGAGAAAGAGAAAGTACAATATTTCCTGTGTGAACTGTACTTCCATAATTTCATTTTGGAAGACAACAACAAAGACAATCCTTGTCCCTTTATTGGGGACATCCAATTGCAAGCATTCCTATCCTTCACTAAAAATCAAGTCAGGTGGACTAAGGCCCACAAAAATTCCATGAAGAGAGAAAATGGGTTAGATCTTTAGGTCAGGGGGGAACCACCAAAGTATTTTCCAGCTATCATGCGACATACGACATTCATGAAAGGGAAGAAGTGAAAATCTATTTAGTTCCTATTCATCAACAGGTTATACGATCAGGCATAACATATTTTAGGGAACTCAAAGAAGAAGCTCTTGTTGGATCCAAGTTAAGATGAGATGTTTCCCAGTTGAATTAAGGGTTAGAGAGCCCTTCGGTTTCAAGAACTTCTTTGCAACCACCTTCAGAATAGAAAGATATGCCAGAATGATCCAAGAGCACCTGCCTGGATTGGGTGTAGATATAATCCCCCTCTTATCTGGTTTCCTCCAGAGGATTACCGAAGAGATTATAAAATTAATAAAAAGAGGGAAGACATTGCTTTTGGTGAACTTGGAAGAAAGAATGGGTTTAGGGCACCTGGTGAACCAACTTTTCCTCCTTACAACATCACTGCTTTGCATGTAAGAACTTAGCTTGCATGTAGACATGCAATAAGGTTAGTTGGGGGTATGTTGGGTTATGAAAAGGTATAGATATTCTCCTCATTTCCATGATTTATGACATCATCTTGACTGACTTTTATGTTACTTAGGAATAAAATAGGATAGGAAATTACTAAAATGTCTTCTAGAACTATCATTGAGTTGAAGTTCATAAATTTTAAAATATGCTTGGAATTGTTTGATTTTGTTATAGGAATGGGTAAATCTTGGTAAACTCATGATAGCAGAAGAGATTTCGAAGATGCACAAGCTATTGGAGGCTAAAGATATGGAGTGTAACGCAGTTTCAAGAGAGATTAGTTCTCTATTTTGTAAACTTCAAAAATAGTAATAGCGATCCTGAGGATCTCTCGATCCTCAAGATAGATTTATTTACCCATATTTTGTAATATATAAAGAGTAGTGAATCCTGGAAAGAATAATTGAAGAATTGTATCTAAGCATTCAGAATTCAGAATTACTCTACGCAAATAGTTTCTGTAAATGTTGTCTTAGTTATGGAATTAATAAATATTTTGAATGTTTCCATCATTTTTGTATACTGAGTTCCTAGTAGCAGTGCTTCTGAGGACCGAGGGCCCAGTCTGAAGGAGTTACTGTCTTAATATGTATTTATCAGTTTGATTTCTATTTCGAACTTTAAATTCTTTTTATCATCGTTACGATAATTCATAAGTGTGTTAATGTTTTGATATGTTTGCTTGAAGAAGATAGATGCTTTCCTTTGAATGTTGTCGATTGCTATTCTAGATTCCAATTGATGTAGTTTATTGCTTGACAATTACTCTCATTTTCACATGCGTTGTTCCTTTCAATTAAATTAGCAATTGTTGTTCCTTTTTGTTAAATTAGCATTCGTCGTTTCTTTTGCTTAATTAGCGTTTGTTGTTCCTTCTACTTAGTTAACATTTGTTGTTCAATTACTGCTCTTTCTCAACTTACATTATTTAGTTATTTATGTCCAGCAGATTAGATAGTCATCAATAGGTCAGCTTGTTTTTATAGATCCAATTCCTGTTTCTTAATTAGATCAATTCATGCATTTAATATCAAATTCAATTCTTGTCCCTTACTTAGATAAATTCAACAATTTAATTCATGCCTTCAATTCATAGCACATTATAGATCAGATTTCAATCATGTTTAGTAGGATCTTAGCTTTAGAAACTTAATGAATGTGTGAGGAACTTTATTGTTGATAAACTCAGATTTGCTACGTGATTTTAGCCTCTACGAGTTATCTGCATAGACTTTGCTGATATTCTTGAAATACAAGACGAATCCTCGGGTTGATAAATTAATGTTAAACTAAAGTTGTTTTTAGGACATCTTTAGAGCCCAACAATTATCAATGGATGGGATTCTTGACTACTATGTGTTGTATCATGAATGATAGGTGGTGCTCTAGGAATCCCATGATGGACATAGAAACATACATTATAGTGAGAAGACACAACTATCACAACATACATTACAATGAGACATGTTGGATGCAAGTATCATTTAATTCAAGTCTAGAGTGCACTCTCCACTCCATTATTCATACTATTATCTTCATTCACTCCTATCAGTACATATTCTCCCTTTATCTTCTATCATTTGTTTACTTAGGGTTGATATATGTGTGTGTGTGTGTGTGGTTAAGATTTTGTACTAAAAATATGTTATAGTTGTATTGGTCAATGTAAGAATACAAAAAAAGGTTTTTCCCACAGTCTATGATTCATACTTTGTTAAACAAATTGATGCTTGTCTACCAAAAATGCAATTGTATCCTTTCATGAGGATTGTGAACTTTTACTAGTATAAAGCCTACTTTAAAAACATGTCAAAACCCTTACCTTTTCATTGTCCTTTCACCAGATCCATTAGCCCATACAAATTGATAAGAGTTTTCCATGAGATGCATTTCCATCGCCAAGACCTGCATGAATCATAAAAGACAAATTCTTTATATGAGTAAATAATTAATAAGAAAATAAACATGCATTTAGTTATGTAAAATACTGTAGAAAAAAATTAAGTGGTCATATACCTTAATGAGATTCTCTTTGTTTTGAGAATAGGTTATTCTCTGCTGAACAGGGCCAACCACATGAAGGTGGAATCTCATATGGCCCCTCCCCTCCCTCACATCGTTCTCAATTCCCCATACCCAACAAATGATATTATTAATATAGAAAACATTAAGACATTCATGCATAACTAGGATAGTCATCAAAACATATGAACATATAATCATTGAAGCATATGAACATATAAACATTGATAAACATCCAAATACAAGTCATGAATTTATACATCTAATTTTTCTTTGATTTATGTTTTTTTACATTCATAAAATTGACAATTGGGGTATCATAATCATCCAAGGACATTGTATTTCGTGTGCCCTGTCCTTCTATTTTTTGTGTGCGCTCATGTACCATATTTCTAGTACATCACTGAGAAGGGCGTCAAGGCATATGTTCAGTGTTGTGAACTGCAACAACCAAAATGATCATATCGATATGTTGAAATATAATTGAAATAACTAATTCATTATTTTGATTAACATTACACTATTGCTCTTTACCTGTATGTGTAGCTATGATAGTTGGTGCATTAATTTCATGTCCACTTGGTTCCTCTCGCAGTTCACCCTCCTGAGCTACATGCTCTTCAATTTTGAGAAGATAATATATAAGTATCTATATGTTGAAATATAATTGAAATAACTAATTCATTATTTTGATTAACATTACACTATTGCTCTTTACTTGTATGTGTAGCTATGATAGTTGGTGCGTTAATTTCTTGTCCACTTGGTTCCTCTCACAGTTCACCCTCCTAAGCTACATGCTCTTCAATTTTGAGAAGATAATATATAAGTATAAGTTAGGAAATAAATATCTACAATCACAATAAATATTTCTAATTTTGAAGCACACATACCGGAATGGGTACTCTGCTCTACACTATCATTGGACATGTGCACCCTTGTATGACATGGTGTCTGTTGAATACCACTAGATTCACTATTGTGGTAGCACTGTTGCTTGAAAACAAACATAAATACTTAGTTAAGGGTGATATAATAAAATATGAATAGACTTTACAAGCATGCTACTGCGGTTTCCTTATTCATTTGATTTACCTACGTGGTTCGTGAGATAGGATTATGGCCCAAGATTTTTCTATATTCAATCACACTTTTAAAACCATGCTTGTAACCAAGCTTTAGGTCCTCCTCAGTGCCAGCTGTATCGAACATATTTAACTGCAATGCATAACACCATTAAAAATACCAATAACAAAAACATATATTTGTTCACTACTGTTAAATAAATATTAACCACAATTAATCATTTAAATCTTACTATTCGGGATTTTAGTTTTCCATAGCCACCCTAGCCTAGTTTATGTTGGCCGTGTTTTTCCACTCTGGCCTTGGTTTCTTTGGAGGTGTCTGGTAGCCTACATATGGAATTTTTGAAAAAAAATAGATACCGGAATTGTTACATAAAACAGGAAAGAAAAACATAAATGATCATGTTTCACTGATAATATGGCATGTGTTGTACCTTGCTTGACCAACCTATGGATGTATTTTTTTTAAACAAATTCTCCTTTGCATCCTCTATTAGCGCCTTCCACTCTTTCTCTGGAACCATGGGAGGGCGCCCGTGCTTGAGGTCTAATTGCAATTTCTCCCTATACTCGGCCCTTGTATATTTTAAATTCTCGCTGGCTAACTTTGTAACCACTTTCTTGTTGAAAGTGTTGTCGAACAAGTTTACCAGGTGGTCTATTAAATCGTCTTTCTTTTTGCTATCTTGGCCATTCCACCACGTGTGAATGGTGGGGCCAAACAACTCCAATGCTTTGTCATTTAAGTTTCTATAAAAAACAATGTTTCGTGCAGAAATGTGTTATCCATTAATTTATAATAATCTCGACAAATGTCCATTTCAATTTCATGAAAAAAATGAATCAATTAATTAAAAATTACCTGCAATCTTCTGAATCTTGATCGAAACAAATGCGTCATCCACCAAAAAGCTGACAGCTTGTGATCTGGTGCTTTTAATTCGTTCTACTCCATGCATTATAGATTCCCCTCCATCTACAGTACATTCCTCTTCAAAGTCATGTGGAGTCCCAGGCTGCAAATCATCATGCTCCGGTGTGTCATGCCGGTCAAAATCATTGCGCTCATCAATGGATTCGAGGGGAACCTTAGGAGGCTCAAAAATACTCACTTGCACTTTGTTATGCCAATATGTTTTTTGCATTAGACCATCACTGCTACCTATAGCAATTGTAGGATCGACAGGTTCCTGGCGCACGGGGTTTAAAAACTCCTACAAACGAAAAGCTTTACTTTATCAGATCATATAGAAAATATAAAACAAAAAAATGGATATGAAATTTTTATAGTTGATAAAAATATGTGAAGATGTCACTTACCCCTAAATTAGTTATTGTATTTTGCAGCTCTACAATTCTTTCCCTATCCTCCTATGTTAGGGGTCTTTTTCTAAGCAAACCTAGATATTCTATGTTAGCCTTATTTAAGGCCTTCATTACAGTTATCATTGGGTCAATGGAAAAAAATATTCCATCCTCATCAATATCCTCAGTGGGAGCCTTCTCACGTTGACCATGCCACAATACATTGATGAATAAAATTAATGAGATGAACTTTAACATTTGAGAAATTTAGTTATTGTAGTCATAAGTTATTACTCTATTTAACATTTACCTATTGAGGCATAGTGGGTGCCTTTCCATGGTCACCTTGGACAGATGTAGCCGGTGATTTTCGGACACGGTCACCCTGGATAGAAGTTGACACAATAAATCAATCAACAAAAGTTATGAAATTCACCTGTAACACTTAAAAAATGATATATTGGAATAATATCAGAAAAAAAAATAATGAAATTTTGGAAATTTAGTTGTTGTAGACATAAGTTGTTACTTTATTTAACAATTACCTACTGAGGCACAATGGGTGCCTTTCCACAGTCACCCTGGACAGATGTAGCGGGTGATTTTCTGCCACGGTCACCCTAGACAGATGTAGCAGGTGATTTTCTGCCACAGTCACCCTGGACAGAAGTTGAAACAATAAATCAATCACTAAAAGTTATGAAATTCCCCTGTAACATAAAAAAAATGAAATATTACAGTAATATCAGAAAAAAATAATAATGAAATTTCAGAAATTTAGTTGTTGTAGTCACAAGTTGTTACTGTATTTAACATTTACCTATTGAGGCACAACAAGTGCCTTTCCACGGTCACCCTGGATAGATGTAGTGGGTGATTTTCTTCCACGGTCACCCTGGACAGAAGTGGACACAATAAATCAATCAATAAAAGTTATGAAATTCACCTATAACATTGAAAAAATGAAATATTGCAGTAATATCAGAAAAAAAATAATGAAATTTCTGAAATTTAGTTGTTGTAGTCATAAGTTGTTACTGTAGTTAACATTTACCTACTAAGGCATAGTGGGTGCCATTCCACAGTCACCTTGGACAGATGTAGCCTATGATATCTCATGGTCACCCTGGATAGATGTTGACACAATAAATTAATCAACAAGAGTTATGTAAGTAATTGTAAGATTAAAAAATTGAAATATTGCAGTAATATCATAAAATAAATAATGAAAAATGAAATATATGCAGTAAAAAATTGATTGATCAAAGGTTGAGTTGAATGGTATGTAAGATATTTACCCCCATAGTTGCACCCCCTCCATCTATTCTATTTAATTTGTAATCGATCAACAACTCTTCACCTGGAACTATTGTTTTTGTTGCACATACAAATATACGATTTCCTTCGCATCCCTCAAATATGAAATTCAGTTTCTTAGTTGTTGTCACTGGTTGTGTACTATTTATAAAGCCCACAATGTTTCCAGTATATTTTGGCCTTCCATCAATATACATAGTTGCCCCTTTTTTTTTATTGTTATCTACTAGTTGTATATAATTTGCGACAACTTTGTATCTCCGCATACTTTGCGTATACCGGACCAACATCAGCCAATGATTGTATTTGTATAATGGTCTGACATACTCCATCAATTCAGTTATAGTTCCATAGCCAACCTTTATGCCATCCATGGAAAATAACCCTAATCCATGTAAGGACGAAGGAGAAATGCGATACATCCTCCCACTGATGAAGACATCTTTGTCCACTTCAGGTAGCTACTTAGGTGCCCATCTTTGCACTAGATGTTTATACCTCAAGGGAAACTCAATGTCACCTATGCTCTCAACATCATAATTACACGACCCTCCATTGGAAATAAAAAATTGCATACATATACGAAATCTTTTCCTTACCTTTTCAGATCTAGTTGATATAGAACTGGTAGGTCTAGTACAACACGTCTCACTTTCAACCTCTCTTAGTATATATTGATCATCACTCGAGGAAGATAAATCTGATAGATACCTATTTGGTGGTACCTACACTCGTTAAAACAAGAAGATAAGTTACCGTGCCAATATACATTTTTGGTACCAACACAGTTTCATATAGTTGCAATATAGTTGCATATAGTTGCATTGTTGCATAAAGTTGCATATAGTTGCATAAGTTTCAGTGTTGCATATAGTTGCATATAGTTTTCATACTGTCACTAAAAAACATGATAAGTTGCATTGTTGCATATAGTTGCATAGTTGCAGTTAGTTGCATATAGTTGCATACGAAATTGTTGCAATATAGTTGCATATAGTTGCAATATAGTTGC
Organism: Picea engelmannii; assembly: GCA_009831015.1. NCBI lineage: Eukaryota > Viridiplantae > Streptophyta > Pinopsida > Pinales > Pinaceae > Picea > Picea engelmannii. The sequence continues at coordinate 227,963 of ML784313.1, forward strand.
ATAAGTTGCATTGTTGCATAAAGTTGCATATAGTTGCATATAGTTGCATAAGTTGCATTGTTGCATAAAGTTGCATATTGTTGCATATAGTTGCATAGTTGCATATAGTTGGATAAATTGCATATTTGCATATAGTTTCATATAGTTGCATAGTTGCATATAGTTGAGGCCAAGGATACCCCTCTGGAGTTTATGTGTGGTACTTTGAGGCATTATTCATGGCTCTAGATGACTCAAAGATTTATTTAGAACCTAAGGCATAGCCTTCTTTCCTATATCATTTCCGAGACCTTGAGACACATACCTACTACTAAAAAACACCTAGTGGCACCGACATTCCCAACCATAGGTTGGAATACCCTCAGAAGGTCTTGTGTGGTTATATGAGGCATCCTTATTGGTCCTGGCTCGTTGAAAGCTTCCTTTAAGGCCTAAAGTTCATGTTTCCTCCCTTGACCATGTCAAGGCCCCAAGACCCATACCCAGTGCTCAAGAATGTTAGTGTTACCTATATACCTAATTGGAAATGGATGCCTTCAAGAGGTCATTTGTGGTGGTTCAAGGTGTCATTTATGGGAAGAATAAGAAGTGGGTTGTGAAGAAGATTGTAGCAATGACGGAAGAAACAACACCTCACACCATGTATTACAAGTCTTGTGAGAGAAAGTGACACACCAAGACTACTGGAAATTACACCTTGATAAATGCCCCAAGCACTTCTAAAAGATAAAAGAAGAAGTATTTGCACTACCATTCAAAAGGAGGTAACATTAATTAGTTGCACTACTAAATTAGCATTTGCTGTTCATTTCCGTTAAATTAGCATTTGTTGTTTCTTTTGCTTAATTAGCATTTGTTGTTCCTTATACTTAGTTATCATTTGTTGTTCAATCACTGTTCTATCTCAACTTACAATATTCAATTATTCCTTTCCAGCAGATTAAATAGTCATCAATAGGTCAGCTTGTTTTTATAGATCCAATTCCTGTTTCTTAATTAGATCAATTCATGCCTTTAATATCAGATTCAATTTGTGTCCCTTAATTATATCAATTGAACAATTTAATTCATGCCTTCAATTCATAGCACATTATAGATCCGATTTCAATCATGTTCAGTAGGATCTTAGCTTTAGAAACTTAATGAATGTGTGAGGAACTTGATTGTTGATAAACTCATATTTAATATGCGATTTTAGCCTCTACGAGCTATCTGCATAGACTTTGTTGATATTCTTGAAATAGAAGACGAATCCTCGGGTTGATAAATTAATGTTAAACTAAGGTTTTTTTTAGGACATCTTTAGAGCCCAACAATTAGCAATCGATGGGATTATTGACTATTATGTGTTGGATCATGAATGATAGGTGGTTCTCTACCATTCAAAAGGTGGTAACATTAATTAGTTTCACTACCATTCAAAAGGAGGCAACATTAATTAATGACAGTCGCACGGGTAGGCTGTCGAAAGCCCATGGGTTGAGGATGCAGACCCCTAGGCCCAACCCTCAGAGCCAATCCTTTTCCCAAAGTTACGGATCTGTTTTGCAGAATTCCCTTACCTACATTGTTCTATTGACCAGAGGTTGTTCACCTTGGAGACCTACTGTGGTTATGAGTACAACCGAGCATGTACAGTACTCGGTCCTCCAGATTTTCAAGGGCTGCCGAGAGCACACCAGACACCACAAGGCGTGCGATGCTCTTCCAGCTACTGGACCCTATCTTCGGTTGATCTGATTTCTAGGTGGGAAAGATGTTAAAAAGAAAAGATAAGTCTTCTCGAGGCCCCCGACGACGTCTCCTGATTTCCTAACATTGCCTTCAGTTATAGGATGAGGCACCAACAACTCCCAAAATTGGGTTTCAATTTTGTTGACTTTGGATGGAAGGTTGTCTGTGATATTTCTTGAAGGGGAAAAATTTATGGAATACCCTCAAATGTTTCCTTGATTTCAACACCCTCTTCATTGAGATTGATTTTTGGGAAATCTTATGACATGATCGAATGAACCTCAAATATAGCCATGATCAAGGCCATGCACTTCGGGAAAATTTTCCTCTACACTTCTGAGACACTCTGCAAAGCCTCAGCATTCCTGCCTATCAAAAAGTGTGAATCATAGGAAATGGGACACTTAGGGTCCATCCAACAAAAGTCTTTTTTAAAATGGCAATAAAGGCCCTAAATTATCCCATTTATTGTGGGGTTGGTCAAGATCTTATCAAAGGCATTCAAATCCTAGAACATGGAGCTGGATAGTAGGTTAATCAACATTCTACATACAACTCTTTCATATTATTCATAAGGACTAGACTTTTATGAAGAACATTATGGAATACTTCTAGACTTTTTTTGATTCTATAGAAAACGCTATGGACAATCTCCATATTTTTTGTGATGCCTCATTGTCCAAGATCTAGTGGGACAAAATGGAATGTTGTAGACAACGCCTATGTAGACAACACCTATGTGGAAAAACCTGGATCGTGCAAATAGTGAAGAGGAGAAGGATGTGGGGTCCATTTTGGATGACAGACATGTGTACATTCAATTTTTTTCTTGCATCCAGGGAAGAGAGGGGGGGCGAATGAGATTGAACTTGACCTTTCCAAGCTACACACAGTCAAAACATGTTTTTTTTTGGTAGACAAGGGGAAAACAAAAATAGAGGCAACTTGGCAAAACCATATCTCAATGCAAAAATTTTGGGTGGGATTGGTGGAACTACCACTCACCATTCTCAATCTTGCTCACAGTGTGCCCTCTAGCTCAGTCTCCTCCATGCGCCCTCTAGCTCAATCTCCTACGCCCTTGATCTCCTTTTCGATGTGCCCTTGCGTAGATGTCAGGGTTTGAGGAGTTACTCCTTCTGTGATCTCCTCGGATCTACTCCTAGTTTTCTCTCCTCATCTATCCTCGACTCTCTTATTCTCTCCTCAAATCTCCTCGACTCTCCTCATGTGCTCTCCTCATTTTCGCTCCTCACGCACAAGTTTGAATTTTTTATGGGGTTTGGTTTATTATATATATTATAATTATATAACATACATACATACATACATACATACATACATACATACATATATATATATATATATTATAATTATACATAATTTATATTTATATAATTTATATTTATATAATTAATACATATTATAATTATATATAATATATATTATAACTTAATTTATATATTATATAATATATTAAAATTAATCATTAAATATTGCATCTATTACACCACTAATATATGAACAACCACCTATTCCACCATAACTCGGCATAGGTAGCACCCATGTCCCCCCTCCCACCCTAGTGATCTTTCTAGAAAGACCTCAATAGAAGATATTTCCACCACTAATGATAGATAACCTAGATTTTTTTTCCATATATCATTTATTTACAAGTAAGTAAGGCCAATATCCTCCAAAAACCCTTCATCACTCTTAGGTATTAGCATAATCTCACCTTGTCAAGATGAATCAATAGAAACTTAACAATTGGAGTCTCATTTCACTTATATTTTCTCTACATTTGTCGACCCCTCCATGGTTAATGATTTATCATACACATGTGACATATATGGAAGAAAAAAATCACACCCACAAGCCTCGTCATCCTATAATGACCTAACCTCTACAACCCCCATTTTCCATTCAGATGAAGACATACTAGAGGCCATGCATGATCCCTACTATACATGGGATACAATGTGTCATAGATTTTTTTTTCTCCTGTAGGATGCATGCACTCCAACTACCTCACCTAGATAATTCACAATCAAGGACACATGTTCTATCCCTCTCAGTCACGTTGGTTGGATTAAACATCCCATGACAACCCCTGATGCATTTAAGGAAGAATATATGGCTAAAATTTCACCCACTATCAAAGTGGATATCTCTGTTACACTTCATGTTACTGATAACATTCTCTTAGGAGTTGCATATCCCCCTAAAGCAATATTCCAGTGAAAATATATTTCCAAGAGTTTTACAACATATTTAATTGGTATTGTTTAAAATATCCTAAACTATATTTCACCATCATTGAGCACTACATCAACACATGGATCGACATACCCCTTATCTGATAGAAATAAATATCTGCACACCCCTTAAAAGACATGTCCATCAAATAAGAGATTTATAAAGTTCATAAAGTAAAATCCATTTACCCAATTTCATATACCTCATGGGTATCCAACCTACTTGTATAAAAAAACATGGCACCATTCATGTGTGTAGTGATTTTCATGATTTGAACTAGGTTTGCTTGAAAGAAAACTGGGTATCCAACCCAGTCCATGTAAATCAAAAACATGGTAGCATTTGCGTGTGCAATGATTTTCATGTTTTGAAATAGGCCTGCCTAAAAGACAACTTCCCTACCCCCTTCATAAACCAAGTCATGATGCATGTGCAAGAGATGAGGCCCTATCCCTCATGTATGGATTTTTTAGGGTATAATCAAATATAGATTTGACATTCTGATAATGAAAAACCATGTTCACTACATTGGGGGAACCTTCACCTACCATGTTATACCTTTAGTGTGTAATGTTCTATGTTTTTTTATGATTTATCCCACACTTACCTTCATGATCTAACTAATTGGTCAAATAAATGACCCCAATTTTCAAGTCTTCCCCTAAACAAGACACCTTATGAGTTTGGGATTCAGAAAAAGTGTTGTTGATACCAACCTATACTACAAGAATGTTAATGGTGAGATCTTTCCAAGTCACGAGAAGTACATAGTTGAGATATTGAAGAAGTTTGGGATGTTGAACTGTAAGCCCATGGCCCCATTCACATGTCATTGTTGCCCGTGTCTAGTCCTAGTACAATTTCCTTGGTTTGTGTATTGATCCGTTTTAGTTTTGGGTTGTTAGTATTTTCAATTGCACACACACCTTTCAATCTAGTCAAAGTTCAATTAATTTCCCATTCCATGTCAACAACAACGCATCCATTCACTGGGAACACTAAAACCCAACAAATCAATGACTCCACTAAATTAGGGTTTATGGCTTACATGATGAATTGATGATGGAAGAAAGTGGGTGTGTGAGTCAAATTTGAGTCCAGAAACCCTCCCATATCGTTAAGGCATGTGAATAGTCTATCCATGTCAAATTTCAATGCATTTAGAAACAGTTTGAAAAACTTTCAACGTTGGCCCCATTCACAAGTCATTGTTGCCCATATCTAGTCCTAGTACAATTTCCTTGTAAAATTTGTATAAGATATTTGGAGAATGATAATTTTGAAGGTGCTAGGCCTATTCCTACACACCACGGCCATATCACATCTCATTGACAGTTTGTGTATTGATCCCTTTTAGTTTTGGGTTGTTAGTATTTTCTATTGCACACACCTTTCAATCTAGTCAAAGTTCAATTAATGTCTCTTGTTACTGTAGGGTTATAAATCCTCATTATCCAAATGCCCATATGCCTCCAACCTTGTGATCTAATAATCATTGGGTGACAACTGTCATGAAGGGTGATGACTAAGATTGGGGGAAACTTTCAATTCAAGGGTAAGAATGACTAGGACCACATCAAGTGAAGGAAGAAAATTAAGAAGGTACATGTGTTGTCCCATTCCATGTCAACAACAACACATCCATTCACTAGGAACACTAAAACCTGACAAATCAATGACTCCACTAAATTAGGGTTTATGGTTTACATGATGAATTGATGATGGAAGAAAGTGGGTGTGTGAGTCAAATTTGAGTCCATAAACCCTCCCATATCGTTAAGGAATGCGAATAGTCTATCCATGTCAAATTTCAATGCATTCAGAAATAGTTTGAAAAAATTTCAACATTGGCCCCATTCATAGGTCATTTCTTCCCGTGTCTAGTCCTAGCACAATTTCCTTGTAAACGTTTTATAATATATTTGGAGAATTATAATTTTGAAGGTGCTAGGCCTATTCCTACACACCACGGCCAGATCACCTCTCATTGACAGTTTGTGTATTGATCCCTTTTAGTTTTGGGTTGTTAGTATTTTCAATTGCACACACCTTTCAATCTAGTCAAAGTTCAATTAATGTCTCTTGTTACTGTAGGGTTATAAAGCCTCATGATCCCAGTGCCCATATGCCTCCTACCTTGTGATCTAATGATTGTTGGGTGACAACTGTCATGAAGGGTGATGACTAAGACTAGGGGAAACTTTCAATTCAAGGCTAGGAATGACCAAGCCCACATCAAGTGAAGGAAAAAAATTAAGAAGGTACATGTGTTGTCCCATTCCATGTCAACAACAACGCATCCATTCACTGGGAACACTAAAACCCGATCACAAATTGATGACTCCACTAAATTAGGGTTTATGGTTTACATGATGAATTGATGATGGAAGAAAGTGGGTGTGTGAGTCAAATTTGAGTCCAGAAAACTGTCCTATATCGTTAAGGCATGCAAATAGTCTATGCATGTCAAATTTCAATGCATTCAGAAACAGTTTGAAAAAATTTCAATGTTGGCCCCATTCACAGTTTGAATTGATGATGGACATACCTACATCGTTGGTATGATTAGGCGCAGTCGCGCAGATTTTCTCTTGGTTTCGAGAATAGTTAATTCTCTACTAAACAGGGGAAACCACGTGAAGGTGGAAGCTCTAATTATGCTTCCCCCCCCCCCCTCCTCACATCACTCTCAATTTCTCCATATTACCTAATTTGAAATTCTAAAGAACATGTATCATATACTAAATTATACAAAATAAAAACATATAAAGATCATATAAAAGATATAAACACATACCTCTTCTTTTCAACAATTAAATATCAGTCATCTTCTTCTTCATCCAGCTCAACATCTGTATCAAGATCTGGTTTAGAATTGATATTGGTGAAAGGCTCATTCCTATCAACATCATCATCAACGTCATTTTCGCTAGTATAGTTATCGATATCGTCAATGAGATCATCGTCTCCTACATTTAGATGATCAACTTCTTCAACGTCTTCATATGACACATCGACTACATGAGCCACCTGCTCATGATATGCATAATCATGATCTTCTTCCTCGTTATTATCTACATCCTTGGCTACATGATTATACTTTATTGGTCTTCCTCTTGGATCATATCTAACAGCTTATGACCAACCTGCTTTACCAGGTACCTCTGAGTAAAATACTTGCTCACATTGACTTGGAATAACATAAGGCTCTGTACCTGGTTCAAATGCTCTTGTATTAACCATGGTAAATCCATTATCATGCTCAATAACAGTTCTTTCAGGATCACGTTCATGCATCTGTAGCCTGTAGCATTTAACCTCAAACAAAACTATTTTAAAGGAATTAAAATAACACTCAATTATATCCTCCAAATGGCCATAATACCTATACTTACTTTCTTCTGGATTTCTGTCACTTCTAGAGGAAATGTTGGTGACCTTAAACACTGCAGTTATCCCACAATCCAAGGTTTTCATCTTATCATCCAACATTTTGATACGAAATTTACGACCATTACACCACATAGGCTTGTGATGTTTCAACTGCAACATGGACAAGAAGTAAAAAATGCATTGTTAATTAATAAACCTCATACAGGACTTAGTAAATATATATTTCAAAAATTAAACAAACAAAATACATTGAAAATTTGGGAAAAAACTAGGTAAATGTGGGTAAAAAATTTAACTTGTCTGTTTGGCTTTTAAACCAAAGGCTAAATCAACTTTCCTTGATGCAAGATCAGGAAATTGATCTCGGTGACGATGCGCTGTTTTAATCATCTTACTCACCCCTTCCCATGATAACCTACCGAAGTATTCTTCAGTGTATTCTATCCAATGGTCCATCCAATCAAGGTTGTTTGCAATGTATAAATGTAAGGAATTTGTTAATATTATGGTAGTTGCGGGAGGTATTTACCTCCACGTGTAAACCTAACGAGAATAGGAGATTCTGGAAAGAAAGAGAAAACCCTAATGAGTTGGCTAATAACCATAGAAGTCTTGTTGGCTCAAGAAGATAATTTGTATTAGGTTATTAGCCTCCGAGAGAAGAAGTCGGCCAGAAATAATAATAATATACTAAACAAACACATATCTAGAAGGAGAATTCGGCCCCAACAAATTTGGCAAAACCACTATAAATATAGGGCACCAGTTCTCATTTTGACATATCTCAGAATTGCAGAGAGCAACTGGTGTGCACTGCAGTTCCTAGTTTGGTGCGCACGTGTGGAGGAGAGCTACAGGTGTAGCTGCTACAACAACCAATTTTAGTGTTGTCTTGGACTATCTCTTGGCTAGGGTTTGGACTATCTGATCAATTATTGTTGGTGTGCTATCCTTGAAGGAAGATGTGCTACACCTTTTTTGGCTATCTAGCCTGGGGTTATCTTCTGGAGTAATTCTCAGTCAAGGTTAAGGTGTTCAGAGGGTGGCTTCAGCCTATGGTTGGGTGACGAGGGTATCGTCAATGGTAAAATGAGCGAAAAATATTCTATATTCTAATAGGTTATGGGCCCACACCTCCTTCATTCAGTCTAAACGCTGGAAGGAAACATAGCTTCTAGGATATTAAGTTCGCCGAGGAACTACCGCTTGGGTTACTAGCAGAAGCAGCTTCCAAGACACTATCGCTAGGGTTACTAGCAGGAGCAGTTGCAGAAACCCTAATCCTCTCGTTGAGGCACCTTAAGTGAAAATATTGACCTAATCTCCAGACAGATCAATGCACCCTAGCCTAGCGCATCTCCTGATACTCTCAGTAAGCCAAGACGTGAATACTGAATTTCTGGTCAAATCTAGGGTTTGACCAAATCAAGAAAGCCATGAATTATTCTATGAAGTGAAAGAACAAGTTAGATGGAGCCTCTAAACTTCAGAGCATGGAAGACAAGGATAGACCTCATCCTTCCGAAGAATAAATTGTTGGATATCATGAAACCAGAGTTTGAAGAAGGAAAAGACAAGGAACTGCAAAACGTTGTAGCTATGGAGAAGTTCAAAGATGTTGACATCAATTCCATGAGTATCATAGTGGATTATATAAAATACCACTTGATATCCTACATCTCCCATCTTGACTCATCGAAGAAGATGTACAATGCCCTAACAAATCTCTTCTCAATCAGAAACATTGGACAAGTTATGAGTCTGAAGAATGAACTCCGTGACATGAAGATGAATAATGATGACAACATAACATCATATTTTGTGAGGATATCTTAGTTAATAGATCAACTACAAGCTATTGGAGAGACCATTTTGGAAAAGGAATTGCTGAACATAGTACTCAATGGTCTTCCCAAGACATGGGATGCATTTTCCGCAAGCATGAACATAAGGAAGGAGTATCCGACATTTGAAGAACTTTGGACTTGTTGTGCTCAAGAAGAATCAAGGATCAATGCAAAAGAGAAACCCCAAAAGAAGTACGACGATCAAGCTTTCATAGCAAGATTCAAGAACTTCATGAACAAAAGGAAGTTGTTTGGTTCAAGGAGGAAGCCAAATCAAGAGAAATACATTTCAGAAGTACAATGCTTCAACTTTCGAAAGTATGGTCACTACAAGAATCATTGTCCTGAGCTAAAGAAAAGAAAGGAGAAAACACAAAGCATCGATTGTTGAAGAAAAGGAACCTACAAAGAAGGCTAAGTAGGATGGAAGAGACTTCTTCTTCTAAAAGGTAACAACACTCTTCTTATTTCTTGCACATATCCTATTTGCATCATCTCTGTACATATCTTGTTTGCATCATCTCTATACATATCTTGTATATCTATCTCTCGGAAGATAATGTGTTCCAAGAAGAACTATACCTATGGAAGAACAAACAAGATGAAAATGGATATCATTAGATAATACACATGAAAGGATGAAATATAAATCATGTGGAATCTATTAAGCCGAATCAATCATGAAGAGACTTAGAAGAGGCAAGCAATCAAGAGGAAATTGGAAAAATACTTATGACACTTTGTAGAAGACAACAAGACAGAAGTGTGGACTCTGTTAGACAAGAGAGCCAATTATATATTGCAGAAAATAATAAGGATGCAGATGGAAGTGTGGACTCTGTTAGACAAAGGGAGTCGATTATATGCACTCTCACATGAAGCAATGGTTAGGAGGGAGCTAATCCTATGATCCATTGAAGACGATGAAGTATATATCCATGGTAGTAACCATGAAAGACAGTATGTGTTCAGTTCAATCTCAGAAGAAGTCTTCTTCGAAGAGAAGCCTTAAAGTATCCCTGGTTGTCCATCTAGATCTGTGATCCTATCATGAAAGGAAGAAGTGGAATCTCTAGGGCATGGAATCTATAAAACTCCATGGACCCAAAAGAGAAAAGAAAAACATGAAAAAGAGCATGAAGATTCCAAGAAAGAAAGATAATCCAGAACAACTAGTCATTATATCAAGAATCACAAGATTACCAGCCTGATATGAACTCACTAAAACGCAATCAAGAAGAAGAACTGAATGTCATGATAAATAACAGTGTATGGAAGACTTATGAATGAAAGCATTATAAGACCTAGAACTAGAGGTTCTCCTAGATGGAGGGAGAAGACTATGATGATTACTTGTTCCAGTAAACTAGACTTATCTCTACATGAGTCATTATATCATCTGCAACATCCATGAGTTGGAGTTCTATATCAGATGTATACAAAGAATGTTCTCCAGAGAAATTGAATAAAGAGCGTATGAAGAGAAATCTCAAGACTTTGAGGCATACCAGAAAGAGACTCTTGTATATAGAAGAAGATAACTTGGTGGAGAACCTCGAATGCACAGAAGAAGCGTGGTGAATATTTTCTATAACATCAAGATGACTACATAGTAGATCAGATCTTATGATGACAAAAGAAGTGCCACATGGATATGTTTCAGTTTTCCAACAATGATATACTGTATTGTTTAGATCTACATGAAGCCTTCACAGTGTTCTAGACTAAAGTGCATTTGAAATCAAGCATTACATTATCCATGATGAAGTCCAAAAAGGAGAAAATGGTTCTCTAATACATAACTCCACAGATGAGCAGATAAGCAGGCATTTTGGTAAAGCTTCTATCCAAGACAAAAGATTTTGCGTATTCAATCTAGAGCTCGTGGAAACAACTTCCTTCTTATTGAAAAAAGTAAGAAATGACTCTCCAAGTTAGGAGGGAGAATTGAAAACATTATTGAAGACATTCATCTTTAAAATTGAGAAATAGTCCATCTTGGACAGATGCTTTCCTGTTCGGAAAGTGGATCGAGACTTTTGACGGACAGTCACTTTCCATTGTGTTTAACATGGGAACTAGTCTGATTGTTGATGTATCATAGCCAATGACTTCCCATTGTGGTTAACATGGGGAGTGGTCTAGGGCAGTCTCTCTTCTTGAGGATTACTCAAGAAGACTGGCCCACCTCGTCAGACAATGATTTCTCATTGTGGTTAACATGAGGAATGGTTTGTTTTGGAGGTTGATGCAGGACAGTGTTTTCCTCTTATTGTTAACAGAGGAAATGCTCCGGATAGTCATTCCTTAGGGTTTATACATTCTCTCCAGGGTGCACTTTGATTAGTGTAGGAGGAATGGCCCAGGGTGGGGAATGGTCCAGGATCATAAATCATGGATAGACATTCCTTAGGGTTTATACATTCTCTCCAGGGTGCACTTTGATTAGTGTAAGAGGAATGGCCCAGGGTGGGGAATAGTCCAGGCTCAACATTCCTTAGGGTTATACATTCTCTCCAGGGTTCACTTTGATTAGTGTAGGAAGAATGGTCCAGGGTGGGGAATAGTCCAGGTTTAGAAGATAGGACAATTATTCTTCCTTGCTTAAGAAGAATAGTCAAGATATCTCATTATTCTACTCTGAGGTAGATATTCTTTCAGAGCTCACAGATGTGAGTGAAAGATTGGCCCAGATGATTCAGTTTTTATCATAACATTGTTTCTATGCAGGTTGCTATTAGATGTTTGTTATATGACAGTAGATGTAGACTACTGTGGTGGATATGTTCCACTGTTCGTGATGCAGATATTCTTTTAGAGCTCACAGATGTGAGTGAAAGATTGGCCTAGATGATTCAGTTCATATCATAACATTGTTTCTATGCAGTTTGCTATAAGATGTTTGTTATGAAGACTCTATGACAATAGATGAAGACTATTGTGGTGGATATGTTCCATTGTTCGTTGCCGATCAAGTACTTGTGTGTTACTTGGTGTGGTAGTGTACCACTGGATTGTAGTTATGTACTACTATGGATAGACACAGTTGTGTTCTATTCTTGTTCTAATTGCCTTGAAGACTATCAACAGTTTATTGGAGATAATCATCATCTAGACAAATGATGAACATAGATTTTCTAGACGGAAAATAGTTCAGAGAATTATAAGAATGACTCTTGTGTCACTCTATGGTATGAGTGGCTTATCCAGCATCATGTCTAATTACTCTAATGAAGTATGGTTTCGAGTGATGATGTAGTTGATGGTGATGGTAATTCTCATGATCTAGTCATGAGATAGTCTAAATGACTATGTTTATGCTATCGAGTAAATGGTATGTTTTTGTGCTCAAGACCGTTACCTGTAATACCTCCCTAGCTAGGAGGGAGTGTTAATATTATGGTAGCTGCGGGAGGTATTTACCTCCACGTGTAAACCTGATGAGAATAGGAGACTCCGAAAAGCAAGAGAAAACCCTAATGAGTTGGCTAATAACCCTAGAAGTCTTGTCGGCTCAAGAAGATAATTTATTTTAGGATATTATCCTCCAAGAGAAGAAGTCGGCCATAAATAATAATAATATATTGAACAGACACATATCCAGAAGGAGAAGTCAACCACAAGAAATCTGGCAGAACCACTAAAAATATAGGGTGCCAGTTCTCATTTTGACATATATCAGAATTGCAGAGAGCAACTAGTGTGCACTATAGTTCCTAGTTTGGTGTACATGTGTGGAGGAGAGCTACAGGTGTAGTTGCTACAACAACCAATTTTAGTGTTGGCTTGGACTATCTCTTGGCTAGGGTTTGGACTATCTGATCAATTATTGTTGGTGTGCTATCCTTGAAGGAAGATGCGCTACACCTTGTTTGGCTATCTAGCCCAGGGTTTTCTTCCGGAGTAATTCTCAGTCAAGGTTAAGGTGCTCAGAGGGTGGCTTCAGCCTATGTTTGGGTGGCGAGGGTATCATCAATGGTAAAACGAGCACACAATCTTCTATATTCTAACAGAATCCCACTCTCGAGCAACTATATGATAACATAACAATTTAATATCATTAATTATCCATTGTTAATAAAGGAATAATTTAATAAATGTGTAATATATTAAATCTACGTCAACATCTAATAATTACCTTTCACATTCCTCATTTTACCTTTCCCCAATAGGACCTCCCCTTCAAATTTGTTGATGGAGTCGAGATGCCAAATGTGAGGCACATTCATATTTTCTGCTAATTTAGGTAGATATTGAATAATATACACCATGCATTGATACCATATATCCCTCAACCATAGAACCCTTCAGACATGCTCTTTGTCTACCAAAAGCATTCAATGACTTCAACTGCCTCTCCACCATCCACATCAACCTTGTGTGTACTCGTTCACATAATTCAATATCCTCAACTTCGTGTATGAGGTAGTGTTCTTATGCATTGAAAAATGTCGGAGGTAGATATTGTTTCATTTGACACATTAGTTGGGGAATTTCTCTCTTCCAATACCTTATATCTTCTTTATGGATTTCTTTTAATGATAGCCACCTACAAATGTCAATGCAATAAAATAATATCAAGGCATACATAAATTTGCAGATAAAACATAATATGTCAATAAGTTCCGCTATAAATCACATAAGAAGTACATTTTCCTTTTAAAACAGTACTTATCTCATGTATTTTCCAAGTACATAAATAATTTGTTTTATGTTTTTGTCAAAGTCGTATGGGAGAGATAAAGGTAGAACATACTGTAACAAAAAACAAATAATTATTATTTGTTTCCAAAAATTGCGTACAAATAAGGAAATATATTATAAACTACTAATTACCTTAATGAATGTATGCCAGTCATGTGTTTTAATGCCACCAAAATCACCTTTTTTTCGTTAAGATATTTTGTATGTTCGACGAAAAACCCGTCGGAAACCTAATTTTTCGAATGACCTCTTTTACAATATTGCTCTGTTGCTCCATCAATAACCAAGGAAGACTAGTATTCTATTCATGGACATCACCATTAGAATTAGTAATAACACTTTGCAACACGTGATTAGCTTCCTGTATGTCACAACAAATCTTTCCAATTCTCTCTTTGTCATTCCTTCCATCTAATATTCGCCATAACAATTATGTTATGCTCTTCTCGATATGCATTGTATCAAACAGATGAACTATTTGTAGGTGCTTGTAGTATGGAAATCTACTGAATTGCATTGAGTAATTTTTCATTCATTGTGGAAGCCCATTCGTGCCTTAACGACATTCATGAAACATCAACAAATTGAAATTAACACTAATGAATGGGACAAAATGAAATTAATACTAATGAAATTAACCAAAGATTTATATAATATGTCATACATAAATAATTTGTGTACCTTGGCGATTTGTAATATATTCCAACTTCCATAGGCGAGGTGTCATTATTCGTAGTTTTTTTCCATTTTCTTCTTTACCATTGAAATTTGCTTTGTCTGTAGTTCGATAACTATGGTTCTTAGGCAGAAATTTCCTATACTCATCAAACACTTCCTTTCCTAAACTCCTTGAACAACTAGATTTTATCCTCGGACCACAAACCGGGCATGGAAATTTACCCTTTGTTTGAAGACCTACAAGATATATGAATTAATGTAGTGTCAAATTAGAGTTGGAATTTAAAATAATGCATGATATTTTCAATAAATATATATAATATTAAATCACAAAATAAAGTAACAATATACCACAAAAATGTGTTAACCCGGGAGCATCATGAATTGTCCATGATAGTATTCCATGGAATTGAAATCGTTTTTTCCCTATTAGTCTAGAGATGTCATACATAGTGACGCCAACCCATAACTTCAACAACTCATCGATAAGAGGCTCAATATATATGTTCATATCTTTAACCTGGTACCTACCTAATTGGTTCAACATACTGCATGATTAATTATACTTATCTAGATGTCATTATATATAAAAGAAATAATTACCATGCACGAAACAAAGAAATGAAATATTTTGTCATACTTTAAAGAAAATAAAAGATAATTAAATACCTGGAACAATCATTGACAACATTGTGTGCTCTCTCTTGATCGACATCCAAGGAGGAAGGTTATTGTTTATAACAAAAACAAGCCACACTGAGTATGTAGAATGAAGCTCTCCAAATGGATTGACACCATCAGCTACCAATGAAAGTCTAACATTACGAGGTTCTTCTTTGAAAATTTGCCACTTTTCTTTGATGTACTTCAATGCAGAACCATATGTAGGCATTCAAAGAACATCATCTCAACTTCTTTTCTTTGCATGGAAATCCATAAACTGTGTTATACTTTGGCACCTGAACAACCACTGGAAACGTGGAATTATCAGAATATAACGAAGAACTTTGCAAGGCACATTCTTTGACGCTTTATCGGTTTGATATCTACTTATTTGACATTCTGGGCATTCATTTTCTAATGCATATTATCCATAATATATGATATGATCATTAGGACATGCATCGATAGCCTGATAGTCAATTCCAATTTCTTTCATAATCATGAATATTTCTCGATATGTGCATGGAAAATTATTTGACGTCGGTAATAGAACTTCACCTAAAAATCTACCAAATTCTAAACAATAAGTCAATGTAAGCAATACTAATCATCAATATCTCATTTAATTTACTAATTTACAAATTACAAAACAACAACAATATAGGAAAAAATTGAACCTTTTAAGTATTTGTGAACATGCAGGAATAAATAATTAACAAATTAAATACCTTAGTATTTGTGTAAGGCATGTGTTTGATAAACCATTCAAAACCTTCAGGTTCACCAAAAACAATATAGGAGATAAAATATTTGTTGTTGAGCCTTCATAAAGAGGTTGACGTGAATTCTCGAGTAGAGGATCAACATCATGACTATCATCCTGGTTGTGCTCATCCATTGGAGAAAATGTGTCTTGGATCAATCTATGTATCTCATCTTCCTAATTTGAATCACTAACGTTATCTCCATCCATATCATCATTAATAACTTGATCAACAGCTTCAATATTTTGATCTCTAAGTTCATCACCCTGTAAAGGATTATTTCTACTAGTACTTGGCAAATAATTCTATGGAGGTCGAAATTTTGGGGGCATCGTCTATATATTTAAAAACATCGTATAAAATTTAGTGTGTATAGAAAATATAAAAATCCCGATAAGAAATATTACTAAAATTCATGACATACTGATTATTACAGAGAATACATTAAATATTGAATCCTCTTACCAATGGACAATATTCATAACCCCCTTTGGCATGCCCCTTCTCCCTACAAAGTCTTTGAGCTATTTTTATTTGATCCAGGTGGATATTAATGGCCACCCACCTTTTCCTACTAGCTCAAAATAGTTTTCTGGCAATTTTGGCAATTTACTATTTTTAGCATTTTTTAACTTCCGGGGCCATTTTGAGGGCCCAAATGAAGGTTTTTAGAGATAAAGGTTCTCAATTATATCCAAAGGAATGATTGAGCCCCCAAAATGAATCTCCTCAAAAATACATTTCCAACAAGCTATCACACGCCTAAAATGGAGATCGTATGCAAAAGTTACTACCCCGAGAAGTTGACATACTTACTTACCCAAACAGGGCCCACATGAATTTTGGTGCTTCATCTCCTAGGGTTAGGTTTTTAGATGTCTAGGGTTTTTGGCATTCCTATTTATTGTAAAAATTTCTTCAGAGCCTCATTGTAACCATCTTCATGTGAATGCGAGTAACCGTCGCATCTCTTCTCAGAGATAAGCTGCCACCATTCTAGCGAGTCTTTCACTCTATATTTTTACAGTCTCTGTACATTTATTTCATTAATAGAAATCATGTATTACTGTATATCTGTGTTTATGGTTGCATCTCTGATACATTTCTTTTATATTATTGAATATCTACGATATCTCTGTGCATTTCTTTGTTATATCTCCGCTATCATTTCATGCCGAAAATAATCCATATCAGTGGTATCAAAGAAAGATGCTCTTGATCGTTTTTTCAGTGCATGTCCCCGACAAGGTCCGAGTATAGCAAGTTGGGTATCGAGCTTGTCTCTCTTGAAGATAATCACTCTCACACACCCAAGAAACCCTCAATGATGGAAGAAAAGAAAAATGACAGAGAAGACGATCCTATCAATCTGTTGCTTGAGCAAGCTCTCACGCAACAGAGGGACGAAATGATGGAGAATTTTTCCCACATCCTTCAATACCTATCAATAAAAACATGCGCATCTTCATCAAGCGACCACTTTGGGGGAAACTCACCTTTCAAGGTACAAGTTAATTTTGATATTCCTGTATTTGAAGGACAGATATATGCAGAAGCCCTAGACAAATGGTTAACTCTGCTAGAAGGTTATTTCTTTGTTCACAATTTTTCCGAAATAGAAAAGATCACCTTCGCACTCCTTAAATCTCTCCCTCATGTCAAACATTGGTGGGAAACTTACTGGGAGAAAAGTTCCATGGAGGAGTCTGGAATATACGAGGTTGATCCCACTTGGGATTTTTTTGTGGATGCGGTAAAGGAATAGTATTACCCTATTGGCAACTATGAGGACCAGTACATGAGATGGACCACATTGTGGCAAGAGAGGGGCCAAGAAGTTCCGGAGTTCACCAATACCTTCCATACCTTGCGCACCAAGCTGGGTATCAAAGACTTCGAGCAAAATTTGGTTCTGAAATACCATGGGGCTCTACACAAATACATCCAGACTGAAATGGATTTTCTGGACATCTCATCACTCGGTGTTGTTTATCGATATGTTGTTAAAATCGAGAAGAAATTTAAGCACCAAAACAAATGAGAGTTCAGTTCTGCAAATCTGCAACAACTGAAGTATGACTAAGACGCCCCTGACAAACAGTCTTCTGAAAACTAGTCCAAGACACAGGAAAAGAAGGGTCACGGGAAGACAAAGAAGGGCACTGGAAAATGGTGCGAGTTCCATAAAATCCCCTGGCACAACACCGATGAATGTTGCTCAAAATAGTCATTTGTGGTTGAGATCAAAGACAAAGAGCCAAACCTTGATTTAGAATCTAATTCTAAAAATAATGGTAAAGGACAGATCATTGATGTGGACCCCACTACTATTGTCGTGACCGCAACAATTCAACTAGAAGAACCAATAGATCCTGAAGAGGGAGAGCACCTTTTTCATTCACAGATGTGGGTGAAGGGGACCCCGCTGCATTTTATTGTTGATAGCAGAAGCCAGAAGAACCTCATCTCACTAGAGGTCGTCAAACAGTTTGGATTGTCGACAACACCACACCCGCAACCATACAACATCGGGTGGCTTCACCAAGGACGAGATCTCCATGTCAGCCAACAATGTCAATTGTCATATGGCATCCAACCCTTCAAGTATGAGGTATTATGTGATGTTTCCCCACTGGATGTCTGTGATGTTCTCTTGGGCCAACCATATATGTGTAGGCGTCATGCAGTTTATGAGTCTCGACCCCGCAGTGTCATTGTTTCTCTAGGGGGTCATATCTACAAAATACTAGAGGTAGTTCCAACTACTGTTCCAGCTAAAAAGTGTTGCAAGGTAGTATCTCATACTGCAAAATTTATCTTCTTCACAATCTGTTCAAAAGGAGAACAGAAGGACATTGCAACCACTACAGCCTTGCCCCAAGCACCTTCTATCAAATAGAAGAAAGTCAACAAGGTTGTAGAAAATCACAGAGATTCCTTCTGCACATCATCATCTCATGTAGCCTGACTTGTTGAATGGCCTCAACCTCAACAGGTTCATGACAAACTTCCACAAACTGAGCAACGCGATGTCTCCAGCAAGGAAAGCATATCACCAAGATGTAGATTCAGCACGCTTTTCTCTCTCCCCCAAGAACTCAATGCAATGGAGACCATTGCTTCATAATGAGGGAGGATTGATCCAGGTGGATATCGGTAGCCACCCACCTTTTCTGACTGGCTCAAAATAGTTTTTTGGCAATTTTGGCAATTTACTTTTTTAGCGGTTTTTAACTTCCGGGGCCATTTTGAGGGCCCAAATGAAGGTTTTTCAATATTGAGGTTCTCAATGATATCCAAAGGAATTATTAATCCCCTAATATTAATCTCCTCAACAATATGTTTCCAACGAGCTATCACACACCTAAAGAGGAGATCGTATGCAAAAGTTACGACCCTGGGAAGTTGACGTACTCACTTACCCAAACGGGGCCCACATGACTCTTGGCACTTCATCTCCTAGGGTTAGGTTTTTGGATGTCTAGGGTTTTTGGCATTACTATTTATTGTAAAAAGGCCTTCAGAGCTTCATTGTAACCATCTTCTTGCTAATGCAGTAGCTATCACATCTCTTCTCCGAGATAAGGTGCTACCATTCTAGCGAGTCTTTCACTCTGTATTTTTACAGTCTTTGTACATTTATTTCATTAATAGAAAACGTATATTATTGTATATCTTTGTTTATGGTTTCATCACTGATACATTTCTGTTATATTATTGAATATATGTGCATTTCTTTGTTATATCTCAGCTCTGATTTTGTGTCAAAAATAATCTGGATCAGTGGTATCAAAGCAGGCTGCTCTTGATCGTTTTTTTAGTGCATGTCCTCGACGAGGTCTGAGTATAGAAAGTTGGGTCTCGAGCTTTTATCTCTTGTAAAAAATCACTCTCACACACCCATGAAACCCTCAATGGTTTAAGAAACGAAAAACTTCCGAGCAGACGATCCTATCAATATGTTGCTTGAGAAAGCTCTCACGCGATAGAGGGACGAAATGATGGAAAATTTTGCCCACATCCTTCAATGATTGCTGATGAAAGTAGGTGCATATTCATCAAGCAACCACTTTGGAGGCACCTCTCCTTTAAAGGTACAAGTTAATTTTGATATTCCTATATTTGAAGGACAGATAGATGCAGAAGCCCTAGAAAAATGGTTAACTCTGCTAGAAGGTTATTTTTTTGTTCACAATTTTTCCGACAAAGAAAATATCACCTCTGCACTCCTTAAAGCTCTCCCTCATGTCAAACATTGGTGGGAAACTTACTAGGAGCAAAGTTCCACGGAGGAGTCTAGAATATACGGGGCCGATCCCACTCGGGATTTTTTTGTGGATGTGTTAAAGGAACAATATTACCCTGTTGGCAACTATGAGGACCAGTACATGAGATAGACCACACTGCAGCAAGAGAGGGGCCAAGCAATTCCAGAGTTCACCAATACCTTCCATACCTTGTGCACCAAGCTGGGTATCAAAGACTCCGAACGAAATTTGGTTCTAAAATACCGTGGGGCTCTACACAGATACATCCAGACTGAAATGGATTTTCTAGACATTTCATCACTCGGTGTTGCATATCGATATGTTGTTAAAATCGAGCAGAAATTTAAGCACTAGAACAAATGGGAGTTTGGGTCTACAAATCCACAACAATCAAAGTATGACAAAGATGCCCCTAACAAACAGTCTCCCGAAAACCAGTCCAAGACATGGGAAAAGAAGGGTCATGGGAAGATAAAGAAGGACACCAGAAAATGGTGCGAGTTCCACAAAATCCCCTGGAACAACATCGATGAATGTCACTCAAAATAGTCATTTGTTGCCAAGATCAAAGACAAAGAGTCGAACCCTGATTCTGAATCTGATTATGAAAATAATGGTAAAGGACAGATCATTGATGCAGACCCCACCGCTATTGTCATGACTGCAACAATTCAACCAGAAGAACCAACAGATCCTAAAGAGGGGGAGTGCCTTTTTCATTCATAGATGTGGGTGAAGGGGACCCCGCTGCATTTTATTGTTGATAGCGGAAGTCAGAAGAACCTCATCTTAGGAGAGGCTGTCAAATAGTTTGGCTTGTCGACAACACCACACCCGTAGCCATACAACATCGGGTGGCTTTAACAAAGATGAGATCTTTGTGTCAGCCAACAATGTTGATTGTCATACGACATCCAACCCTTCAAGGATGAGGTATTATGTGAATTTTCCCCACTGGATGTCTATGATTTTATCTTGGGCCAACCATATATGGAAGTGCCATGTTGTTTATGAGTCTCGACCTCGCAGTGTCATTGTTTCTCTGGGGGGTCATATCTATAGAATACCATAGGTAGTTCCAACTACTGTTCCAGCTAAAAAGTGTTGCAAGGTAGTATCTCATACTGCAAAATTTAGCTTCTTCACAATCTGTTCAAAAGGAGAACAGAAGGACACTGCAACCACTACAACCTCGCCCCAAGCACCTTCTATAAAACAGAAGAAAATCGACAAGGTTGCAGCAAAGCACAAAGATTCCTTCTGCACATCATCCTCTCATGCAACCTGACTTGTTGAATGGCCTCAGCCTCAATAGTTTTGTGACAAACTTTTACAAACTAAGCAGCACGACATCTCCAGCAAGGCCAACAGCTCACCAAGATGCAGATTCAACAAATGCTTTTCCCTCTCCCCTGGGAACTCAAATTAATGGAGACCATTGCTTCCTAAGGAGGGAGGATTGATCCAGGTGGATATCGGTGGCCACCCACCTTTTCCGACTGGCTCAAAACAGTTTTTTGGCAATTTTTGCAATTTACTATTTTTAGCAGTTTTTAACTTCCAGGGCCATTTTGAGGGCCCAAATGAAGGTTTTTTGAGATCGAGGTTCTCCATTATATCCTAAGGCATGATTGAGCCCCCAAAATGAATCTCCTCGACGATACCTTTCCAGTGAGCTATCACACGCCTAAAACGAAGATCATATGCAAAAGTTACAACCTCGGGAAGTTGATATACTCACCCAAATGGGGCCCACATGACTTTTGGTGCTTCATCTCGTAGGGTTAGGTTTTTGGATGTCTAGGGTTTTTGGCATTCCTGTTTATTGTAAAAATGCCTTCAGAGCCTCATTGTAGCCATCTTCTTGCGAATGCGAGTAGCCGTCACATCTCTTCTCAGAGATAAGCTGCCACCATTCTAGCAAGTCTTTCACTCTGTATTTTTATAGTCTCTGTACATTTATTTCATTAATAGAAATCATATATTATTGTATATCTATGTTTATGGTTGCATCTCTGATACATTTATGTCATATTATTGAATATATGTGATATGTCTATGCATTTCTTTGTTATATCTCCGCTCTCATTTCGTGCCGAAAATAATACAGATCATTATTAAAAGTCTTTTTTTTTGCAAGCCTCTGCAATCATAGCAAGGGAAATAACATTTTCCATCAACCCTTGCCTCTAATTTTGCTCTTAACCGAGAAAGCTTCCTATCATTTTCGTTCATAGTGACAAATCCTTGTCCTAACAAGTAATTGTCTTACCTACACCATACCAAACAGTAAGTTGTCAAATTTTTATATTTTAGGTACTCCTTTCAATTATGATATGTTTATTTACAGTGACCTACAATCCTCACAATGATTTCTTCTAAGACATTTTGACATGCTTTTTTCTTTATTATCGATTAGCTATTAATATCGAAATGCTTCAATTTGTACTTTAGAGTAGTGTGTACTGAATCACCATGGAAAATAATTACACGCCATTTAACAAAAGTGGTCAAAATTTCTCAAACTTGAATCACTCGACACCATACACTAGCCTCTAAGTTGTTTTGTAGACAAAATGCCAATATTTGAAATTCACCACTAAAAAAAGAATGCTAACCACCTGTCTTCCACAGTTGGGTTGGGTTGGTTTAAATTATGATGTTTTCATTTGCATATACATACAATGGTCACAATTGTATGCTACTTACAGTGGTCATAGTTTTATTTTCTAAGACACTTTGGCATGTTCTCATTTTTCATTGTCTGACTAGTAGATTTCATCATGTTATCGTAAATTTCATCATGAATTTTTTATATTTTAGATACTCCTTATTAGTAGTGTATAAACAAGTTACATCAACTACAAACTAAAGTTAATCATTACATCTAGAATTGTTTGTGATTATAAAAAATTGAGAGAAACAACATCACATATAAGAAAAGGGTATGTGGATTTTATTGAGAAAGTTGAAACAAATATACTTTATTTATATTGGAAGAGTTTGGTATATAATCATAAGTTCATTTGTTAAAGATGCTTAGTCATAAGCCAAGAAAGTTAAAGGTGGCTAACCATAAGCTAAGATGGTTGAAGGTGGCTAACCATAAGCTAAAAATAAAGAGAGAAGAAAATGACAATCAATTACTATCATTTCACCGATCAGGGTTGAGTTTCAAGAGCACTTCCATATCTTTATCAATGAAAAGAGAGAGAAATTCTAGCTACAATTGAAGGGAAAAGGTTATGTGGATTCCATAAACCTAGAATATTACATAATCCACATACCCTTTTCCATAGAATATACTAACTAAATCCAAAAACCAAAGACATGAAATATGGTACTACACATAGAATATATTATCAAGGAAAAAACAAGCTACATGAAATTTGGACATTTGAACAAAAATTAACAAGTTAAATGAGTACATCAATTAAAAAATACATACTAACCTTGCAATTTCAAAATCCTAGCTATGTAGATCGAGAATTGGATTTGTTCAACCGACGGGTGACGGAAAAAATAAACAGCTCAAACAAAAGCCAAGAACAGTGTCACAACTATAGCAATTCTATCACAAAGTATCTTAAAGTCAGGTATATATAGATCAAATAGTCAACTAGCCATTAACACCGACCAATGAGATAGGCAAACTTTTTGTCGCTATTGCCACAAAAGTTTGTGGCAATAGCGATGAAAATCCCGACCAAGTTAAGATAACTTATTTGTGGATATTGCGACGAACTTTCGTGGCAATATCGATGAAAATCCCACCCTATTTAAAAAAAATATGAAAATAATGGAAATGTGGAAAATTTCATGGAATAATCCACCCATATTTAGTAGTGTGCATCGCTAGTCCTCTTGATTATGATCCCATGTCATCCACTCTTCGTGTCGTAAACTTTCTTCATCTCCTCAGCTAGGGATTTCTCCTTTGTTTTATCATCTAGGTACTATGCAGGGTTCTCACCCATTGATGGAAGCCATGTGATGAGTGCAATAATATCCACGTCTATTGAGACAGGTTGTTCCAACCATCAGAATCCTCCATGGAGGACCGCCATCAACTGCTTGATGCAATTGTTTACTTCATTCCCCCTTCCAAAATGGGGAATTTCAAGCAGATTCATAATCCCTGTGTTGGCCAGGACGACTGCCCATGGTTTCGGTTGTAGGAATGGGTCTCCAAAGGGGCCTATTCCTATGTTTTCCAGGTATAAATGTTGTGTAAAATTGGGGAATTTTCCATCATCGACCACATCGTGGTCTGAATATTTCAACTTCTCCACGCATCCTAGAAGTGTTGGTGTGGTGTGCACTCCCTCTGGAATGCACAATGGTACGATGGATGCATTGGGATTTCTATGCGGGGACCACACCATGGGTTGATTTCCATTTCTTCTTGATGGCTGACTTGAGGTCCAAGCCTCCATCTGTCTCGTTTCCATGTTAGAGTATGGTTGGTCGGTAATGTATTCCACTAGATCCTCCTGCTACTGCACAAACCCTGCTTTGGGTGGTCTTGGCGCTGCAGCCTCTGTGTGTGCACTGGTTTCACCATTTGTTCGTTGGGCTTCTTTGACCCTTGCAAGTTGTTGAACGGTGCCCGCCCCATTTGTAGTGTGACCCTGTGCATCGTTGTGCAGGTCGATTTCCATGGCCACTACTTTTGGAGCATGTGTTTCTTCCATCCCCATTATAGGGCTTACTAGTTCTTCATATGATGAAGGAATAACGTCCACATCAATGAATTCCTCGGTCTAGGTGGTTTTCTGTTCGACCTCTGTGGTTTCATCTGATACCATAATGCTGCTTCTGGTTTTCCTACTTGCTTGGCTCGACACACCCATATTCAGTAGTCCCATCATGGATACAGGTCAGTTTTTGCCTAATGGATTCCAACTGGTTCACACTATGTTCTTTGTCAATTAGCTTCTACTTTACGTGCTCTCTATCACTACAAATTCACGATTTCACAATAAGTCTTATGTTCCCCATGTTTCCCCTTTATATAGAAAGTGTCGTGCAACTTCTTGGAGAAGCTTCCATGGCTGTGATTAATGCAATGACGCTTTATGAGTATGTTCCATTCAATTTCATAAATGCCACCGGTTGGCGCCTTTTTTTCGTAACCATCATTTTTTCATTTTTTCTCTTTTTCTGACCATTAATCCCTTTTCCAATGCACTGAGATTTTTTGAGTGCATGATGTATTTTTGATATAACTTTTCCTTAGTGTGCAGTGTGTCGCCTATATGTTGCACGTGGATATTTCTCTTTCATCATGCTAAGTCTACTTCTATTTCGCATTGTATTTTCTAGTATTTTCTATATTTTCTATTTTTGTATTT
Organism: Picea engelmannii; assembly: GCA_009831015.1. NCBI lineage: Eukaryota > Viridiplantae > Streptophyta > Pinopsida > Pinales > Pinaceae > Picea > Picea engelmannii. The sequence continues at coordinate 253,627 of ML784313.1, forward strand.
CTTTTTCCTTCTTTTTCTCCTTTTTTTTCTTTTTTTCCCTCATTTTATCTATCTTAACTTCTACTATAATACAATATGTACATGTTTTCTTACTGTGTTGTAACCTTTAAGTGTTGGGAGTTCGAATGTCCCTATACAGTTTTAGTCGACTCACATTGATGATTCCTTTCAAATATGCTCCTGCAAGATCCTTTAGTTGTACAAATTCCCCCATCTGTGATAATATTTACTTCATAGGGCCCTATCCAATGCATTCTGAATTTACTAGGATGTTGCAAACATTTACTTTCATAGATCAAGACTAGGTCTCCTTTCTTGAAACTCTTCCTCTTGATATGTCTTTCATGCCAATCTTCGTCTCTTGCTTTCTATACTTCTTGATGAAATCCTGCCAAAATCCTATTCGCTTCCATCTCCATTAGTTTATTTAGCCTTTCCATTAATGCACCTCTTTCTATCATGTTGATGATTGTTGTTACGCGTAGACTAGGTACCAGGAATTCCAGTGGTACCACTACTTCTTTCCCATACACCAACCTGAATGGTGTTTTCCTTGTCAGCTTCTTACATGTAGTCCTGTATGCCCATAGTACTACTGGTATTTTCAAATCCCAATCATCCATGTTGACATTGCAGATATTTGTTAGTGCATTCTCCAGGATATTATTGAAGGATTCTACTGTTCCATTTGCTTGAGGATGGTATGGTGTACTCTTATGATGATAGAATTCAAAATCCTCAGTCATAGCCTTGATAGTGTTGTTGATAAAGTGAGTGCCTTGGTGACTCATCAAAATCCTTGGACAACCAAATATAGTGATCACTTGCTCAAACAAGAAATGTGTTGTTGTCTTTGCGCTACATTCTTGTATCGGTGTTGCTTCTACCCACCTTGTTAGGTATTCTTTTGCAGTGATGACATATCTTTCTTCTTCCCACCTTGTTAAGTGTTTTGTTGTAGTGATGATATATCTTTCTCCTGACCTTTTTTCTAGTGGATTAATTGGTCCCACAAATTCTATTTCCCATTTTTCAAATACCTGCAAAGTTACTTATGGTCTTAGGGGAATCTCATCCCTTCTATTAGGTTTACCAACCCTCTGACTAACATCACATATTTGGTAATATTCCTTAGCATATCTGTGAATTGTTGGCCACCATAGTCCTGTGCACAATACCTTATGCATGGTAGATATTTTTTCATAATGTCCTCCAACTATACCCTAATGAGCTTCTGCCAAAATCTTAGGCCTTTCATGTTCTAGTACGCATCTTCTCAAAATTTTATCTGTGCCCATTTTGTATAAGTGTCCTGCAATCAATTGATAGTCTACAACCTCGACTACCAGATTCTTCCTCTGCACAGTGTTGAACTCTTGTGGTGCAACTCATGTACTCAAGTATTCAACAATATCGGCATAGTGTTTATCGGCTATTTGGACTGAAAATAACTATGCATCATGGAAGTTGTCTTCCAAATTGGTAGGTTATTCTCAATTCGTTACCCTTGACATGTGATCAGATCCTGCATTCAACTTCCTTGGTTTTACTATCACTTCGAAATCAAATTCCTAAAATAACAATAGCCATCTACATATCCTTCCCCCCCAAACTAGTTTGTTGACTAGGTATTGGAGGGATGAATGATCTGTGAACATATTAAGGTGTTTGATAGGTGTTGTTACCATCTTTTATTTTGGGGTGTCCAAACCTTGTTGACAGTTCTCATTCCACTAGAATTTAGTATCCTTATTTAACAATTTCTCCATTGGTGTAGTAATCTGCGCATACCATTTTATAAATTTTCTGTAGTAGCATGTATGTCCCAATGTTTCTCTCAACTGGTGCACTGATTTTGGTGGTGGTAAACTGAAAATGACTACAATCTTGGCAGGATCTACTTGCAAGCCTTGTTTTCACACTATGTGTCACAATAATATTCCAAATGGTGTCCCAAATATGCACTTCTTGATATTCAATGATATATGACACTACCTACATCTTTCCAACATCAGTATTAACACTTCCACATGGTCTTTTAACAAACTATATATGGTCCAATCATCCAGATACACTTCTAAAAATTAATGTATGAACTCCTTAAAACAAGCTATGAATACCCTTCAGAATATAGATGGTGCATTCTTTAGCCCAAAAGGCATGACTTTGCATTGGTAGGATCCCCATTCTATGGAAAACGTAGTCTTGTACCTGTCTTCTGGGGCTATCTTGATATGATGGTAACCTAAGAATCCATTTGTAAATGAGTATGCCTTGTGGCCTACCACATTCTCTAATACCTCATCTGTGAAATGGGTGGGAAAAGGTTCATGTAGGAAAGCATCATTCAGTTTCCTCAAGTCGACACAAATCCTTGTCCCCCCTTGTTTATTTTCTTGTAGTACCATAGGGATTATCCATTCAGATTCCTCCACTAGTTCTATGATGCCATCTTCCAACATTCTATCAATTTCTGCTTATATATTGGATTTAGTCTATAAGGTCTCTATATGATAGATATAGCCTTAGTTTTGAGAGGCATTTTCATCTCTCCTAGATATCCTGCGATTCCTTTCATCTCTGTAAAGGTCATTGGGAATAGGTCATTGTATTCACGCAGTAACTCTGTTATTCTTTCTACTATTTGTTCATCCTAGCAGTCTCCAATGTTGGCCATTTTGGGATTCTCAGTTGTCCTAATGTTGATTTTATTCACCTTGATCAATGCAACAAACACTTATGATTCCAGAGATGGACCTTACACCTCTCTTTCACCACCAACATTTGTAATATGAATGTTGTGCGGGTCATCTTCATCTGGTGCTTCTTCCTGCACATGATAGCATGACAATAGTTCCTTAACTATCTGTCTGTTCTACTGTTGGTAATTTGTAATAAGTTCAACCTCTGGTTCATCAATAAATATCACCCCTCTTATCTATTTGAGTGTTGAATCCATGTTCGGGTTTTGATGTTCAAATGAGAAAGTGACCATAAAATTTTGATGTAATGTTGTCCATTCTGTCATGCCTCTACACAGTTCCTAGTCTACATACCAATTTTCTGGAATTCCTTCCAATGTGTGGATGAAGTGATGAGGACATTACTCTGGTGGTTTCATCCTCCATAGTGTTATGCACTTCTCCAAGTGTTCAGCTGGTGTCCCCTATTCATCATATCTCTCCATCTCGTTGCTTCCCTACTCTATGTCGAATATAATGTGCAGTAGTTGCTTACATTGGTACTAGTCCTGAATTGTTCCTTTGTGCGCACCTGACCATCTTGCAGGTGTTTCCTTAAGTGTTATTTTTAGGGCTAAGAGCCTCTAATTCTTTAGTACTTCATCTTCATATCTTGTTAAGAATTCCTCTAAATCATTTATTCCATGAAAACTGGGAGGTTCTTTGATCTATGTGCCCACCCATCTTACTATGCACTCTATTCTTGCGCACCTTCTTGTAGAAACTTCACATAATATTTGTTGCCAATTCTCCAATCCTTTATCTGAGTCAGAAGCACATGATGTGATACTTCTCTAGCTGATTACCCCATCTACAGTTGGGTTAATACAATCTTCTTCGCGTGCGGTGGTTCTGTATAAACGGTTAATTTCATTTATATCTAAACAAGTGGGCTCTACAAACCTTTCTCCTTCTGAAGGGTCTAATGGCGCGATGACTCTATATTCTTTTGAATTGAACATCATCTTCCTTGTCTTCAAGTTGATAATGGCCTGGTTATAAATTCCCAATATAGTCCAAGCAATGTTGGATAACGTGTTGTACCATATACTATTTCTATCACTTCAAAGTCTTCCTTAGTGCGCACTCCATCCAAATCTATTGTCACACCTTTTATCCTTCCAATTGGTAGAACTTTGTGTTGGTTTGCTAGTTTTAGATGAACAAGTGAATAAACTGATGTAGGCTCTACCATGCATTGCCATGTCTTCTTGGGTAACACATTGACTTCAGAGCCTGAGTCTAGTATAATGTCCCCCATATTGAAATCTCTAATGTTGGCATTCAGTCTGAATTCTCTTCTTGTCCTCCTTCTTGTATGGAGGTGATTAACCGTTTTCTTCTCTAACTTCCCCTCTACCTTTGTGTTACATATTTCTAACATATTTTGCAAAACTTTAAAAGATGATGGATCATTCAGTAGTTTAACATAGGTTTGTAGAAAGGTATTTATGGTACTTACTTGCGCTATAGGTTGTACTTTGTTGTTGTGATCCATCAATAAAGGAATCTCATACATTGGTACATTCTGAGTATGTTGCGAGGTTGATGTAGATGCAATATATTTCTTGAGGAATTCTTGTCTTGCCTCCTTGAATATTTATTTTTCTTTCCCCGCATCAAATTGTTTCTGTGGTTCAATTTTCTTCTCCCCCATTGGTGTTGTGTTGGATTTTGTCTCACTAAGTCAGTTCCTATGTTAGAATCTCCCCTTGTGACTATGTTGATATTTATTCCATCATCCCTAGCCTCTGCAAAGATCCATTTTACATTCTGATTGTTCTGATTTCTCTTTTCTTGAATATTTCCCAATAATGTTGGGCAGTCCTGTGTATCATGATCTATTGTGCGACATTACATGCATGTCGTAGGTGGAAGTGGGAATTCCCTTGCATAGTGTCTTGGTTGTTGGAAGTTATGGAACACTATTGTTCCTCTTCCTCTTCCAAAGCCTCTTCTACATCAACCTCCACCTCTATAGCTAGTTCGATCTCCTCGTAGTGCATTGTACTGAGGCACCTGATTATACTGTACGGGGTTATATTATGGTTTTACGTTATTGTATTACAGCTGTGCAGTTTTATACTGCTGCTACACAGTGTTGTATGGAGGTGATACATGGGTGAAATGTGGTGCAGTTTTCCCTGTCATCATTTCTTCCTGCACCCTATATGTATATGAAGTTCTTTCCCTCATCAAGTCCATTTTTCGACAATCTATATCATCATGACCCATTGATTTGAAAAATTTGCAGTGTGAATTCTTGGGTATTGTCTGGTACTTTTGCATCATTGGAAAATGATATGGATCATGGCCATGCGTTTTACACATTTTTCACCATGGTCATCATGTTGGAAAAGAGATTGGTAGATTTGTCGCCATGTACTACGTGAAAGTTGGGCACTCATTCTTCTGGTGTCCTTTTGTTCTGCATGTGATACACCTAACAACTTCTCTTTTTTATTTTCTCTTATTATGGTTTAGTTGAAATGTGAGGTTCTTCATATACTCCTTCAAATCCTCTATTGTTGGATCTATATTCTGATACTGGTTCTCTTCCAGTTGTAAGGCTTCCTACAGAGCCTCTTCCTGATTTAGAAACTTTTGTTGGCTCAAAGGGTATTTCAGATGTGGTAGTAGTGAATTCACAAAGATATTTCTATGATGCATGTCATTCATAACATGCTTCAATTTACCCTTCAACCATTTGAACCTATGATCAATCTCCCACACAGAATCTCTTGGTTTCTTCCTGATTTCAATCATCTCATTCATGTACTAATCTTCTGAGCTAGGCTTCTGAAATTTGTTTATCAACATCTTCTTGACATCTGTAATTGTCCTTGTTGTTCCTGGTGGATTGTTCACAACTAAGCTCATATACCAATCCAGTGTACAGTCTCTTAGCGTGATAGCTAACTAAACAAGTTTTGTATCCTCATAGGTGATCTTCTTTTCTTCTCAAATCTTCTCACAGATAAATAAGTGCTTTTCAGGATCCTCTGATGCCTCTCCCTTGAATTAGGGTAATTTGATGGTAGGATCATGTCCTGCCATCTTGAACTGTGATGAAATACTACCTCTGCATGGTGTACATACCTACCTATTACTTCCTGAACTAGCTCCTCTAGTCACTGCTCCTTGATTGGGTGCACTTCCTACTATCTTTTTTCCACTAAAGTTCAATTGTCTAAACGATGGTGTTCTTATTGGTGTATTAGTTTCACATGGGTTTATGGGTTCCACAATGACACTAAAATGGATGGGAGTTCTACCTTATGTTCATGCCCTTGGACTGCTTGTCTTCCTTTCATATGTTGCATGCCATATTTCCTCAATCTTCTCCACAACATGAAGATCCTCTACCTCTTCTTCATCATTGGCCAAGCCCTCTTTGTCAGTTATGGCTCTCTTCTTATTATTCATCTTGTATTGGTAGGGTACTCCACTGTGCGTCTTTCCAACTGTTGACATTATCTTCTTGATCTGGTCCTCGTCCATCATGATTGGGTCTTGTTGAGGGGCCCTAAATCCATTTAACTCAAAAATAGGAACCACCTGCCATCGGGGCCCAATTAGACTCTACATCATTTGATAGTGGAATGGTTCTCTATATCATGTGATCTAGCCAATTAATCGATGGGATTTACATAATTATTTACAGGATATATTCTCATAAAAAATCCTCCTTTGGTTCAAATGTTCTCTTTTTTTGTATTTTCTCTTATAGGCGGGTCTGATAAAATATAGGTGATGGTATAAACCAGCTAGGTAATATGAAAGGGGAAAAATTAACTAATGAAGAAGGTTGAGTTCATGATAACCCTCTTGCTCAAGCATGCATACAAATATTTTCACACCTACGACAAGCCTAGTACTAATACACCAACTTACTAGTATTTCAATTATTGACTGAGATACAATTATCGGAAAAAAACATGCATGCAATAAAATGATGAAAAGAAAATTAGTATCCTTAGCTCTAATCATTAATCACACATTAACACAATGATTTTATTTCCACAATTAGAGATAAGAACTATAAAAATATTTAATCAACTAACTTATCAATAGATTCAGAAACTCTTACTCATCCATTCATGAGATAAAGTCAGAAGTAATTCCTTCTTATGATCCAATCCAACATGCCTTTGATGTAAAACAATAACTTATCTCCGATCCTAAACAAGACTTCTCAATTAAGGTAGTTCTGAAATAGTTCTTTACAATTCCAAAAATGAGGGTCTTTGCAAAAACCATCGATCCATGAACTGTTGTACTTGACCTGGCACCATGTTTGCCACCTTTTCTATCTCTACAATTCACGATGAGTCTTGTTCTGCATGTCGTTTGACTATGTCATGCAAGTCGACAAAGTCCTCGGGTGCGCCAAATTCTGGGAGACCGATGTCTATCATTTCCCAATTTTTCTTGGTCCATCTCTTTTCACAATCAACCCATTTCTCTTGGATTTCCTGCTGAGGTTATTGGGCCATATTCACATAGTATTCAGTCGAATTCCTTATATGGTTGATGTTGTTGTCCCTTAGCAAATTGAATGTCATGCTCTTCAGCGTCTTGACCCTTTTGAACCGTGCTGATGTAATCAATTATTTCCACCACTTGGTGGGCCTTCTCATACCATATTTTCATTTCTTTGTACATTTCTAGTGCCATAAGGGTGTCTTCTTGGAAATCGTCTATCCCTGCAGTGAACAAGTTCCACTCACTCATGAATTTATTGTAGGAATCTTGGAATTCACTTCTTAAGAATACCATGGCTTGCATGGAGTCCTGATAATATTTTGTCAAATGGATAATATGCTCCACCTCCTTTAGTGCAGTGGCCAACTCCTCTTCATCTTTCCTTTCTCTCTCCAACGTGGCATCTATGATTTCCATCCCTGCGCTGATCAGCTCAGATGTCTTGGCATGCTCTATGCTAATAAATTTCTTGTTCATGGTGATGAGGATGGAACTGTCTAAAGTAAGCCTCCTTTTCTTAATGGTTCTCTTCATGATGGCTTTCCTCTTTCGGTCATAGGCAATGGCTTGTATATTGGTGACCTCATCCATAGGTTCGAGGATTTGTTGCTCTCCCCAAGTAAGAGCATTTCCCAGGTTCTCGAAAGTGTATATCTATTCAATATTGGATTCCTGAACCTATTTTGTATGTCTCGATGGATCGGCCTCTAGTTGTTTCTGATTGGGTGGTAAAGTACTGGTTAAAACTGAGGAATCAGGTGTAGGTTCTGTACTTACTTGGTGATTGACTGTTGAGATGTTGGTTTCCTGTTGTGGAATTTCTCCTTCTTGTTCGCTCGATCTTAGCTCATCCCTTGAGATATTGATTAGGGTTCCCAGAGTATCGAGTAGATCAGTGTCTAAGACACTTTCAAACTCCCGGTTGCCTTGTGGAAGGCTTTGAATTGGAGTATCGAGAGCTGGGGAATATGTTTTCTCAGGTTCCTTTTCTTTTGTAATATGCACCGGAGTCACCAGGGAAACCTTCAAACTATCCTCATCATCATAGATAGTTATTAAGTCATGCAAGGGGTTTGGTGCACTAGTTCTACCTGGTGTCCTTGATATCTCAGAATGAGATGAAATTCCCCTAGGTGATTCAATCTGTGGTTGTGGACTTTCATGATTTTCTAGCCCAGTGATTCCTTCAAGTTGTATCGGCTCTAAGCCACTTGTCTCTACTATGCTTGTGATTGGGTTGTCAATGAGAACCCTCATCATCTCTACAATATCTGGGTCATTCTGCAACTAATCAATGACTCTCTGTGCCTGTTCCATCAGAAGCAATGCCCTTATCTGTGCCTCTGGTGTTAAGACCAATCTCTTTCTGTGCACCTATGTTGTCTCTACAAATCTGATTTCTTCCTTGGCTCTGAGAGCCTCTTGAGCTGACTACTATATTGTTTCCACTTATTCATCCATGCTCATGGCCTTGAACCTCGTCATGTTTGGGTTGCCCATCCTCTACACCACCTCATCCTAGTCCTAGGCGTTCTCTGTGAAGACTTCATCCTCAAATTTATCGTGATCATATGACCAACAGGAGGATACTTGCGACGCATGTTGGAGTACCATGCCTTTAGGATCATGCTTGTGGAATCAGCCTATAGGGAACCTAAATTCAATTTGGCTCAACCCTTCTTGTTTGTCTTGAGAAGTATCCTTTACCAAATAAAACCTCACATGGAAACCATAGGGTATGAAGTATCATTTCTTGTCTTTGACCAATGTGGCATTATAGCCTTGCAAGATGGTCTGATAACAGATTTCTCCCACGATGAGCCAGTCTAGGAAATGAGCTGGTAGAATATGTGTTGCTCCAGTGGCCCTGAACACCCTAATGTAGGTTGAGTTCTTGTCCAAGTATCAATGGCCTACCTTGACTATCATTTTCTTGGTTGTCGCTGATAGCCTTAAGAACTCTTCTTAAAAGCAATAAAATAAATGTAGGCATCGAATTCATCATAAATGAGTGCGTAATATTTCTTGTACCTATTCTCACATAGAATGTTGAAGTAGATGTGGACCAAGAGCTCTGTAACATGCCAATTTAGATTCATGCCGACAAAGAAATTATTTGTGCACATGACATCGAGCATATATGAGGCCATGTAGAAATTTGGTGCCTCTCCTTCCTTCGGCGACTGAGACTACTATATATAGGTGCTCAATTATTTTGAGATTATCACTCCCCAGTTGAAGCCACTCCTGGCGATCGCTACTCTATATGCCAAAGGCATCCATGCTTTCGAAAACTTGGAGCAACCCTTTTCTCCATATAACTGACAAATGAGAGCCATCAAATAGATGTATGGCTCCCTCAGGTTGATTTTCCCATACCATCCATTGCTTTGATTGGTGAATTTATTGTCTTATCTCCACCATGAATCCATCAAGCACCTGGTGTCATGGAATTCATCAAACTTCACCATGAAATCTGTGTTGAGCCTCTCTTCTGGGTCTCTAATCTTGTAGTATTTTTAGACCTCTGTCAGGAGAAAAACTCCGACACACCCACCATTCTCATCATTGATCAAATATTTATTCCCTTATGTGTGGTCAATGAGCCACTTTAGGACCTCTATGCATGGGAAAATTGGGGTTATGCTCACCACCATGTGTAAATACAACCGTCAGATGTTGGGGAATACTTGGTCATTGACCTCCCTTACATTCAGATCACCGTGTGGGATATACTTTGACCATTCTTCTCTGCTAATCTCGTTGAAGATATCCCCCCACTGTGGGAGCACGACCTTGGATCCAGTGCTTGCCTCTATATCGGCATAGGCCAAAGGCTGTACGAAAACTTTATTTGTTGTTTTTTTTATGACAGGATCCGCCCTAGGGGCGTATTCAAACTGCCTCCTAGTACTCGGAGAAGAACCTTCACCTATCTCTGGTTCTTTAAGCTTTGGTGCTCTCAACAAGCATCTGGTGGTTGTATTTCTCGATGGTATTGTTCCTGAAACTTGAGCAAAGTTTGGAGATTGTGTAAGAAACCGGATGAACACATATAAATTATAACCAACGAATTGACAGACTTGGATACATACCTCTGAAGCTTTGTTAAACCTGTTTTTTGGTAATCAAAAGGGGAAGTCTAGTTCTCAAGTTGCTCACTCTGCTTCTTTAGATGCTTTGGAATTTACTTATGTGCAGAATGAATTTGTTCCAAATGATTCTATAGATTTAAATAGGGATGATATTATTGTGTCACATGAGCCATTCAATTTGTGTTATGAGTGAAAATTCAACAAATCTACCATCGTATCTTCAAAGGTGTTTAAACTTGAATTCATCATGAGTTGACGACAGAGGCGTGGGTGGTGATGTGGTCTATCAACGATTTCAAAAATGTTGTTTTAATTGGGGCATGAGGTAGCAAGTAATGCAGGATCGGGCATTAATTAGTTCCTTAAATGTCCAAAATCTGATCGTATATAACGCTGCAAACTTCCCTTTGTGCCACTCTTTCAGTGGGTGGATCAGGGGTCGGGATTGTGCTATGAAAAATTTTCATTGATATCCTCTTGAAAAATCTCCAACATCGATCGATATTTCTGTACAGAGCTGAGGTGACAAAGCTAACTAGGAGGCATGACTAGGACCTAGGGGACCCAAAATGACTTGGGATAAAACTAGACTGTACAATCCTCTTATGTGGTAAATACACATGGCATTTGAGACTAGTGGCTTCATTTGCTCATGTCAGTTGGAGTTGGGAATTTCTTTAAGCCATACATTTCTAAAACCCAAACCTAACCTGTCGACGTATGAAAGTGTCAAGGATCGACGATCGGTGATAAACCTAACCAAGTGTTCTTGGGTTGGCTTCCTCGAAAAAGTTTCGATGTCGAAAACGTATCGAGGGTCGGTGATCGAAGATATCTCTATTGTGGTCGAAATGATTGTTGTGATATTTCTGGATCTCCCTCGATCCTGATAAGGTGCAATGGGTATCGGCTATCGTTGATTTATTTACGCCTTTTGTTAATGTCTGTCTTTCTCATATTTCGTCGATGCTGAAGTGTATCAACTATGTCTTGAACCTTTATGCGAACAACTTATATAAACCAAAACTACCTTCTACTAATGTCGATGAAGATCAGTGATCGATGATTGTTTCTTTTGGTGGTTCCTTTACTTAAATCAATTATTTCCGACGCTGAACCTGAGTGCATTAGGTGTAGCATTTGGTTGTCGACTCTTAATTTGGGTGTTAAGGTCTTTTAGTCATGATTTTTGATAAGTTCAAACATGACCAAACACGTGATAAGAGTCATGAAAACAATCAAAGATAAATAATCTTCCAAAATGAATTCGAGTCGGACAGTGTAGAAAACCAGGTGGTACCCAAAAAGTGACAAAATTTGATAAGGATTTTTAGGGTGTGTTGAGTGCTCAAAAAATGGAAAATTGTTGGGCGAAAGAAGAATCTTTGTTCCTTACTTGGGCTCATTTGATGCATAAGTTGTTTAATAACTTAAATGGATTTTTATCTGAGCCTCGTCTATCCTTTCGTTTGAAAATCCCTGATTGGTGAATTTGTCCCTGCCTGTGGGATTTTAACCTTTATTCCACCTTTGTTTCTTGTAACCATGACCCATGCCCCCTTTTGAAAAGATTCGAGTAAATAATTCACTGGAACCAAGCCTTTTGGTTATCATCATTCATTTGTTGTGGTGTTGCTCCACTACCAACGAGCATCCATAGCCCTGACAAAGTCACCTCGAAGTCATAGACCTTGCTCCACTGCCAGCAAGCATCCATAGCACCAGGGTAGTTATCTGCATACCCTCTCCTACTTTGCACTCATTTGATATAATTGATTTTATTTTGGAAGAATTCCCAGAGCGAGTGGGAGAGGAGGACGTCTATTATTTGCAAAATGAGATGGTTACGATGAATTTTTTCTAGCTCTGTATTGAGGTACATGTGGTCCTTTCCAACTTACCATATTTCCCTTTAGGTTTTATGAGACCACCAGGAGGACACTTCATTGCTTTCCACGATTGTATATTTGCACAGGTTAGATACAAAATTCCTTCAAAACAACCACAATTCTCCCAGCTCTTCTTGTGTTGTATGTAATCATGAGTCAAGAACAAAGTTCATTATACCACATGAATTAAGGTCAACCAAATGCCTTGCTAAACAAAATCTTCAAAAGTGGAAAAAACACTATGACAAGAAAAACAAAAAATGAATAACTCTGCAATCAGCCTACTAAAAAACAAAGTATCATGAAAACACAATTTTTTTAACAGAAATATTGTTTTAGGGCTTGTCCATTCACTAGGAGGGCGTCAGGTTCCCCCCAAGACTTTGCAACCGATGCATGCCTACCCCAATTTTCTCTGCTATTTCAAAAGGTCTGAGCCATAGATTCTGAAACTTTGAATGTTTTCCCTTTGACTCATTTGCTCTGTCCCATTTTAGGACTAAGTCTCCTACTTCAAAAATTTTCTCTTTGGCCTTATGCTTATCAAACCACCTTTTAACTATCTATTGATGAGAAATGAATTTTGATTTTTCTTTCTCCCTTTCTTCTTCTAGCATGAGGAGGGTATCAATTCTCTTTTGAATGACCGATGAGGGTTGTCCCCTAGAATCCTGAGCAACCTGAAGAGATGGAAGATATAGCCCGTTCGGGAGAATGTATTCCTGTTCGTATACCAGAAAGTATGGGGAATTCCCTATAGCTTCCTTGGTTGTTACTCTATTAGCCCATAAGGCATTATGAAGTGAACTATTCCAATTTCTCTAATTGTCTGCAACTATTTTCTTTAATATCCTCACTAGCTTCGTATTGGTTGATTTTGCCACTCTGTTCCCCTGTGGATAGTAGTTTGCAGAGTATCTGATTATGATTTCTTTGTCTAAAAAAAACTCTATTAATAGGTGTAATGACCCTGCTTAAATAGATGTATAGGATTATTAATTATAATTAATTTATTAATCTAACTATCATAAAAGTTAGCTAAACAATAATTATTTCTTAAATAACATTAACTAATTAATTATTATTAATTACTTGTTAATGATTGTCAAGGATTAATTAATTATTAATTAACTCATTAATTAATAAGGTAAAGAAATAAAAGGGGGTTAATAAGTTATATTGTTTAAATTAAAAAAAGGTTACATACACGGAAAGGGATAACATATTAATTACGAGAAGATAAAATAATAAAGGAAAGGATAAGGGGCATTAATTAGGAGTAGGTAAGGAAGTAAATGAGAGGGAAGTCGGTGAAGGAGGGATATGGAGGGGAAGGAGGTTTACGAAGGAATCATTCGACGAGAGATTGGGGGGATTGATTTTTGGGGGCTCTTTTGGATTTGCAGAGAGGAGTTGAGTTTTGGAGTCGGATTGGATCAGTACAGGCATCGGTTTGCTGGAGGTTTTGAGCATGGGGGCCAGGATATCCATATGATATCCTGGAGCTAGGAAGTTACCTAGTTGGCAGGGTGGAACTAGGCTTTGGGCAATGTTTACACAGTGCAGCAGCGGTCAACAAGGAAAGCGAACAAATGGAGGTTTAGCATCAGACCCAGGTATTTAAATTTGTGTATTTGTTTTATTTTTCTATAAAATTTTATTATTTGTGGATAAATCTATACGTGAATGTGCTACAAATGTGCTCAATTAAAGAAATTTTTGAATTTTGCTAATTTGCTCAATATAGAGGAATTGTTGAACTTTACTGTTATGTTAGTAGAATTAATGGGTGTTTAATTTATATGGCCACTACAATTGGTATCAGAGCGTCTTAGTTTGAAATCTAGGCCTAAGGGCCAAAACTACAAGCGCTAACTCTAGCCACGCTTAACCTGCAAACAAAACACAAAAAATTTAATAAAAATATAAATATAAATATAAATGCAATACGAATTTTAACACGAATTTTAACTACTAGGGTTGTTACATAAGATAATAGATTGTGTCAAGCAACTCTTACTTGATGTTAATACTTACAAAACAGAAACATGTCAAAAGCTCTTTTTTATTTACCGGTGGAAAGTGTCGTTAATTTGCCAATTACTCTTTATTTTAAATGCATAATATATTTCTTCATAATATATATGTATATCAAGATTGTCACATTCAAGAGACACAGAAAAGTTACACAAAATCCCCCTTCCTACATAAGGAAGGACAACTAGCATGTCAGTCGAAGAGTATCTATATATTCCCTGAAAATGGCATTACTGCCTGAAATCTCGATAGCCAGATCTATCTAAATGCAGAAACTTCTACAAGGTGGAACAAAGTAGTCACCTTAAGGCCGCTATACACAGACCCAAAGAGTAAAGTAAATTCCATTACCTAGTTTATTTAAAGTGACGAACCAAATACTTCAAAAACATATGAAAACCAACCAAGTAGATTACAAATTATTTGGATTTAAAAGAATCTCTTGATATTTAACACTGTATTGTGGACAAGAAAATGAGTCGAACACTAAATTGATTATAGTTAATTAGGGCTATTTTTCCCTGGAAGTGGAAGATTGATAAGCAACAAATCTGTTAATTTGATATTTCACGCTGCAGAATGTTAAGGAATTCTAGTAAGTCAAGATAATTTTAAATAGATCGAACCAAATTTTGCCCTATTGTGGTCAAGCGGTTAAATGATAACACTTTCAGTGCCCAGACCCTCTAAGATGTGTTTCCATATAAATGCACCCAATCAATTTGATTCTATGAAGAGTGGTCTTATAAATAAGGATGGTAAGAGATTTTATTATTATTACTATTATTGTTATTATGCAAAACTTTTTAAAATGTATTTAAATGGCTTACCAGTTTTGTAGCCTCGGCTGCAAGATTTGCCAAGCGTTTGGGATGGCATGTGACATGTGCCTTCTGTAATAGCACCGGACTCGTGCTCACTCCTTAACATAACAGAACATGATGGAAAGAAGTTCACGAACAAAGAAATTTGAATGAAAATGTAAAAGAAAAAACAAATTTACCAAAGTAAAACAAGCTACTAGGGTTGTTACACTAACCAACAGATCCATTCAAATTTCATGAATGAGTGTCTAGAAGAGTATTACGGTTTCTTTTTTATAGCAGTGGATAGCTATGATGACAGGGGGTTTAGCTGTTGCATCCATCGTCGAAAACCTTAGCTCAACAAACAACTCTATGAAGCTGGAGTGTAATAGTGTGACTCAGACTCGGCAAAAAACTCAGCAGCAGAAATATTTCAGAATAAGGGTTTTTCTTTTCCATTTTGGAATTTATGTTCGATACCCGCTATTTTTTCCATCTGTTCATGAGTTCGACTCGCTGGTTAACAAATAACTAGCAAATTGCTCACGGGCCAAGGACTAACCCACAAGTACTCTCAGGTCTCACTCGTTGATGCAGTTTGGCTCACTGGAAGAGAGTCACCGAGTTGACTTGGCTAAGCAGAAGGGATGAGCAGAATTGACTCGGGAGTATTCTGAAGACTCGGTATTTTTTTTCCAATTATGGTTGTTGCATCGATACCAGACAAGATCTATGATATAAATCGGTATACTATCAGCATATGATAAATTAATAATGATATGATAAATTTGTGCAATTAAGCGATTTTGGATTTCTGGAATTTTGTCAGCAACATCAAGACCATACTATCAACATATAATAAATTAATAATAATATGATAAATTTGTGCAATTAAGCAATTTTGGATTTCTGGTATTTTGTCAACAATATTAAGACCTCACTGGGTTTTCAATCTGGTTAGGGTTATTGAGCGATTTTGGCAGTTGGGCTTTTGTCAACAATATCAAGCCTTGACTGGGTTTTTGGACTGGTTAGCATTCTGGTTGATTTCTCAATCAGAGATATATGTTCAAAGAAAAGTTTTAACACTTCTATTTTCAAAGCTCTTCAAGCAATATATATGAGATAAATGGATAAGAATGGTTCATTGAATTTTCAGATTTAGATGAATTAAAGGGAAATTGAACATACAACAATAATATCTGCATCTGTCCATAGGAGGTTGTCACCGGATCTGAAGAACGATCCAATGGAATCCAGAAAGCTGTTGACATTTCTCGACATGTTTCCTTCTCAGCCAAACCCGATTTGCCCGTTTATGAAAATATGGCAATGGCAACCAAAAGAATAACAAATAGATGTATATTGCAGGCTAAAATGGAAAAGAGTTTACATAAGCACTGTTAAGAAATGGAAAAGAGTTTACAGAAGTGTTGTTAAGAAATGGAAAAGAGTTTATAGAAGCACTATTAAGAAATGGAAAAGATTTTACAGAAGCGCTGTTAAGAAATGGAAAAGATTTTACAGAAGCACTGTTAAGAAATGGAAAAGAGTTTACAGAAGTGCTATTAAGAAATGGAAAAGAGTTTACAGAAGCACTGTTAAGAAAGGGCAGTGAAGCTACTGGAACATATTCAAGCTATACCAATGATTATTTGTCCACTGGGGCTAATATTGGCAGTGGTTCTTATTCATCTCTGTATTCAAGCCGCAGTATGGGTAGTGGATACTTACCTGGCAGTGGCTCGGGATCTTATTACGAAATTGTGAGGCTTTGAAGGACTGTCTTGATCGCTAACAACCAGACCAACACCAGCGCCAAGAGTGAAGGAAAGAGGCAAGAGATGGTAGAGGAAAGAGGTGGAAGTGAAGTAGCATTAGGATTAAGGAAGAGCTTATATTTTTGGTACTGAGAGCTGGAGGCCGGGCACATGGGCCTCATGCCAGAAGCCCGACCTTAAAGGCTGCCAGCGAATGCCACACATTTTTTTTTTATATATTAATGTTTAGTTTTAATAATTGATTTAAAAGTATTAATACTATTACGTAAATTTAAATTATTTAAATTAAATTAATTACCTTATATTAAATTAAATTAAAACTCATAATTATTTAAATTATTGAAATTTAATAATATACGCTAAGCTTAATATAAAAAAAAAAAAAAAATTAAATTGACTCCATGGGTTTTGAACCCGCGACCACCCACTACCTAAGCCTTAAGGAACAACCAAACACCAATGCACCATGTATGTGCCTTGGAAAAAAAAATGTATGTGTGTTGATTAAGGCGATTGAAGCTTAGGATTAAGTTTAGTCTAGATTGTTAGTTTTTAATAAACTAGCACAGTCGCAAAGTGGCTGGCGGCTAGTTAACGCCGAAAGGTACATAGCGTTGTGAACGTCGAAACGTGGCTGGCAGTTGTGGACAATTATTTAGATGCCACTGTTTAATCCTATTTAATCATTTAAACGTGGTAATTATATTACCTTACAACAAAATTTTTTTTTAATGTGATTAGGTAAATGTTAAAAAGTAAACATGTTAACAGATGCCTTTATAAATGCAAGAAAGTTATGAACAATAAATCTAACCCATTGATTTAGGAGGATGACTAAGAATATGCTAGCATCTTCAATGCATAGCCGTCAGATAATGGTTTAAGGTTAAATAAGATTAAAAGATCATTAATTGTGCCCATTGTCAATAGGTGTACACCTTTCAGCGTAAATTAATAAACATAATGTCAGAAGTGACTTTAATAAAGTTGTAAGTGGAAATTTAAAAGGGCTTAGACTAGGACAAGCGGGAAGGAGGCGGCATATGCACTAGGAGAGTAAGCATAGGAAGTGACGAGTATGGCGCAAGGCTAGCGTAGCTACAGGGAAAGGGAACCAATAGTTTTTTTTATAGGGGCGAAGAAATCAAGCTTAGACACTTAATCCTAACCCTAACCTAGCCAATCCCCTAATGGAGTAATGTCTGTTTACAGACAAGTAAAGAAAACTTATGCCTAACCCTATTTCTAAGTTTAAGTAGCAACAATTTGAAACGTCCTTGAACTCACCCTTACAACTTTAGGGTGATTCAGGTTAAAGCATACAGGATGGTCAGGACTCGAAGGAGTCGAGGCAGGGGAGCGTCGTCGCAAGCACCGCCAACACCGCCACCGCCACCGCCACCATCGCCTGAACTAGCCCTCATTCTGTGCTCGTTGGAAGCCATTAATGAGACTTTAAAAGGGCAACAACTGGCAGGGACTGAAGTGGAACCCCCACCATCTGGAATGAGTAATCCAGAAGCATCAAGGGATTCAAGGGGAGGACCTCCACCTGAAGACATCACGCGAGAATTGTAGAAGATCATACTTCCATAGTTTGCAGGGGGTCGCGCCAGTGAACGCGTGGAAGCATGGTTGGAAGGCATGACAAGGTGTTTTTCCTTAAGGGACTATGTGTCCAACTCAAAGACGAAGATTGCCATTTTTTAGTTAAGAGACAACGCCTTGAATTGGTGGGGCAACCTGGAAAGACAACTGCACCTTACCCCAGACACAGTATCTTGGGAACTTTTCGAGGAGAGGTTCCGAAGGAAATATCTACCAGCATACTACGAGGAACAACATGTAGGGGCATTTCATGCCTTAGTACGGGGAAATAGAACTGTAGAAGAATATGAGATCAGATTTATGGAGCTGGTCAAACATGTGTCATATATGGATAACGACCAACGATAGGCAAAGCACTTCGTCTATGGATTGAACCCTAAGATAAGATCTATGGTGCGGATGTCGAAACCCTCTTCAGTAGCGGAGGCGGTGGAAAATGCGCGTTACGTGGAAGAACACATGAACTTAACCAGGGGTACAAGACCGACATTTATGCATCGCCCTGGATTCGTAGGAAAGGCCCCGAGGACATTTCCTAGGGGAGGGGCCTCAAGGCCACCACCATATGGTAACAGAGTCGTGCCAAGGACAGTAACTGTAGGAATTTCGATGGCAGTGAGTGTAGCATCTCGTTCATCGACAATGGTGCAGATAGGTCTACGACCATCTTAGGGAACAACGAGTAGGGGCAGGGGTTCCAGGGGAAGGAACTCATTTCAGAGACAGTCACATAATAGTGCACAAGTTCAATCTCATGTTACCTGTTGGGGGTACGGAGGACCCCATTACCAGCGTGACTACCCAGAGTTACAATCAAGGTTCGTGCATAGAGAAGGAAAGGCACCGATGGGGAGAGCAAGTAGTAGCCACCAGATTTACGCAACGGTTAATAATCGCCAGGCCGAACATCAATCCACGGTGGTGGAGTCATCAGGTAAGCTAAATCATATAAATGTTAAGATTTTGTTTGATTCTGGTGCGACAGATAGTTTCATTTCACCATCTGCATTAGAAAAGAGTGGGTTGGCAGCCTACGAGCACGGTGACTTTAAACAAGTCGAGATGGATTTGGGGGAAAAGCAAGTAGTAGGATCTAGTGTTGATAATTGTATAGTAGACCTGGGAGTGTGTACTACCAGGTTGAAGGTATATGTCACTACTCTCGGGGCATATGACCTAATCATTGGAATGGATTGGTTAGCAACTCATTGAGCTTTGGTAGATTGTTTCGCAAAGAGGGTGCTTTGTGTCGACGATGAAGGAAGACCAGTAGAGATCTAGGGTGTACAGAGAAAAGTCTCATTATGCTTTATATCAACTATGAAGGTTAATCGATGCTTGAGGAAAGGGTGTCGACTTTATGTAGTGGAAGCAATAAATGAAAGGAAGGGACCCTCATTGGATTAGTACAGAGTATTGTCAGATTTTAAAGATGTCTTTCCAAATGAGTTACCAGGGTTACCTCCTGAGAGGGAGCTTGATTTTACTATTCAGCTAAAACCTGGTGCAGAACCAATCTCCAAGACTCCGTATCAGATGACAGTGCCAGAACTTTGTGAATTGCAAATGCAGTTGAAAGAGTTACTGGACTTAGGGCTAATAAGGCTCAGTGTCTCACCTTGGGGTGCACCAGTAATTTTTGTAAAGAAGAAGGATGGATCCTTACAACTGTGTATAGACTATAGGGACTTGAACCGTGCTACAGTGAAAAATAGGTACCCGATGACGCGAATAGATGACCTCTTCGATCAGATGAAAGGAGCAGTGGTATTATCAAAGATTGATTTGTGATCAGGGTATCATCAGTTAAGGATT
Source organism: Picea engelmannii (assembly GCA_009831015.1). NCBI lineage: Eukaryota > Viridiplantae > Streptophyta > Pinopsida > Pinales > Pinaceae > Picea > Picea engelmannii. The sequence goes on from ML784313.1 coordinate 273,884, forward strand.
AAGGAAGGTGATATCCCAAAAACTGCCTTTCGAACTCGGTTTGGACATTACGAGTTTGTTGTAGTACCTTTCGGATTGACCAATGGGCCAGCAGTATTCATGATCCTCATGAACGACATATTCTAGAAGTACTTAGACCATTTTGTACAAGTATTTTTAGAGGACATCCTCATCTATTCCAAGAATGAAAGAGAACATGAGGAACACTTGCGAATAGTGTTGTCCTGCCTTAGAGATAACAAATTGTATGGGAAGTTGTTGAAGTGTTCCTTCTTCCAGAAAGAAATCCACTATTTAGGTCATATCATTTCCGGTGAAGGAATCTCTGTGGACCCAGAAAAGGTAAAGGCCATTATGGAGTGGCCAGTGCCGAAAAATGCCCATGAGGTGAGAAGCTTCATGGGGCTAGCAGGTTATTACCGGAGATTTGTAGAAGGATTCTCAAAAATAGAGAAACCCATCACCACATTGCAACGCAAGGGGGTCAGGTATGAATGGACAGAAGAATGTGATAGTGCATTCATTGATCTTAAGAGGTTACTAACCAGTGCACCAATTCTACGATTGTCGGATATGGAAAAGGACTTCATAGTCTGCACGGATGCCTCGAAGCAAGGGTTGGGGGCCGTGCTAATGCAGGATCGAGGAGTGATAGCTTATGCATCAAGGAAGTTGAAGAAACATGAGGAGCTATACATGACTCATGATTTAGAGTTGGCAGCTATAATGCTAGCTCTGAAACTTTGGAGGCACTATCTTGTTGGGTGAAACTTTGAGCTCAAAATGGACCATCAAAGTTTAAAACATCTCTTCACTCAAAGAGATCTGAATGTCAGGCAAAGGCGATGGAGTGAGTTTATGAGTGAGTACGATTTTGGTATTTCGTACATCAAGGGAAAGGAAAATGTGGTCGCAGATGCCTTGAGTAGGAGACCACGTATCTTCTCCTTGGTAACCTTAAAGGTCAATCTGAGGGAACACGTGCTGACCCAAATCCCAGAAGACAGTTGGTATTCAAAGGTTACTTCAAACCTCCAGAGCGAGAGGTAGTTAGATCCAAACTACGAAGGATATAGTCTGGAAACAAATGGATTGTTAAGATATCGAGGAAGGATGTACATCCATGAGAATGGGGATATTCGAAGCATCATACTGAAGGAATCCCATAGAGAACTTTATTGTGTGCATCCGGGTGTGAAGAAGATGTACGCAGATATGAGGAAGCTCTTCTTCTGGGTAGGCATGAAGTGCAATGTAGTCCATTTCATCACCAAATGCCTAGAGTGTCAACAAGTGAAAGCCGACCACCATCACCCGTCAGGCCTCCTACAACCACATTATGTTCCTATGTCCAAATGGGAAGTCATCTCTATGGATTTTGTTGTGGGGTTGCTGCTCACATCTCATAGACACAATGCCATTCTTGTGATAGTGGATAACTTAACCAAGAGTGCTCATTTTATTTCAGTTAGAGACACTTATGATGTCACTGATGTGGCACATGTGTTTGTAAGCGAGGTTATACATTTGCACGGGATACCTAAGAAGATCATTTCAGATAGGGACTCCAGATTCACTTCTAGGTTTTGGACAAGTTTACAGTCAGCGTTGGGGACTCAGTTGAACTTAAGCATACCTTATCATCCTGAAACAGATGGGAAAATTGAGAGAGTAAATCAAGTCATGGAAGACATGCTTAGGATGTATGTAATGGATAATCAAACCCAGTGGGAGAAGTACCTACCTTTACTAGAGTTTGCCTACAATAACAGTTATCATAGTTCCATTCGAATTCCACCCTACGAAGCTTTGTATGGGAGGCCATGCAGAACGCCATTGAGTTGGGATAGACAAGAAGACCGAGTAACAGTTGGGCCAGAATTGATTCAAGAAATGGAGGAATGGGTGATTCAAATTAGGCAGAGACTAAAGGAAGCACAAGATAGGCAGAAAAGCTATGCAGATGCACACAGGACCGATCAAAGTTATGAAGTGGGAGACCAGGTTTTCATTTGTATCAAGCCTAATAAGAGTACCATATGGTTCCGGAAGGGGACAAAGTTGTCACCTCGATTTATAGGACCATTCAGGATCCAAGAGAAAATTGGACCCGTTGCATATCGTCTCGTACTGCCACCCCACTTGCATAAAACTCATAATGTATTTCATGTATCTGTTTTACGTCATTATGTTGTTGATGAATCACATAAACTAAATTGGAAGGAATTGCAGGTATCGGACGTGGGAACCCTCACGGTAGAACCGTTATGCATATTGGACCATAGAGTCCGGCAACTTAGGAACCATCTGGTAGACCAAGTTAAGGTCCAGTGGGACAAGTATAGTCCAGGATTTGCCACTTGGGAAGACGCCCAGACACTACGGCGAGACTATCCCTCACTATTTTGACCATCTCGAGAACATGTTTCTCGAACGTGGGGTGTATGTAACACCACCTTTTGACTTAGACAACCAGGATTACCTGAGGCCTATATACTTTATTTTCTAGTCACAATGAAACTATTAAGGGATACACTTAAACTTTAAAAATTTATGAACTTTTATGAATGTTAAATGTTATTGATGATGATGTATATGATGTGATCTACTACGTGAATGTAAACTTTACGAATGTTTAAATGTTATTGACGATGATGTATATGGTGCGACACATTGTGAGAATGAAGAATTTTATGAATGTTTAAAATACTATTAGGATGATGTTGGATATGATGCAATCTATTTTGGGTAAATGATAATCTTATGAATAGATGTTGAAATTGAATTATGGGATATTATGAGATCTA
>ML784313.1:277331-330689 GCA_009831015.1 Picea engelmannii
TATGTAACGACCCTGCTTAAATAGATGTATAGGATTATTAATTATAATTAATTTAATAATCTAACTGTCCTAAAAGTTAGCTAAACAATAATTATTTCTTAAATAACATTGAATAATTAATTATTATTAATTACTTGTTCATGATTGTCAAGGATTAATTAATTATTAATTAACTCATTAATTAATAAGGTAAAGAAATAAAAGGGGGTTAATAAGTTATATTGTTTAAATTAAAAAAAGGTTACATACACGGAAAGGGATAACATATTAATTACGAGAGGATAAAATAATAAAGGAAAGGATAAGGGGCATTAATTAGGAGTAGGTAAGGAAGTAAATGAGAGGGAAGTCGATGAAGGAGGAATATGGAGGGGAAGGAGGTTTACGAGGGGATCATTTGACGGGAGATTGGGGGGATTGATTTTTGGGGGCTCTTTTGGATTTGCAGAGAGGAGTTGAGTTTTGGAGTCGGATTGGATCAGTACAGGCACCGGTTTGCTGGAGGTTTTGGGCATAGGGGGCTAGGATATCCATATGATATCCTAGAGCTAGGAAGTTACCTAGTTGGCAGGGTGGAACTAGGTTTTGGGCAGTGTTTACACAGTGCAGCAGCGGTCAACAAGGCAAGCGAACAAACAGAGGTTTAGAATCAGACCCAGGTATTTAAATTTGTGTATTTGTTTTATTTTGCTATAAAATTTTATTATTTGTGGATAAATCTATACGTGAATGAGCTGTGAATGTGCTCAAATAAAGAAATTTTTGAATTTTGCTAATTTGCTCAATATAGAGGAATTGTTGAACTTTACTATTATGTTAGTAGAATTAATGGATGTTTAATTTATATGGCCACTACAATAGGCTAGAAGAAAAGTAAGAAACATTATCAAAAACAAGGACAGAAGGCATACCGAACCTTGTGATCAACTATTGTTCTATGAATTGGATCACCACCTTTTCGTTCACATGAGTCAGAGGGACGACCTCTACCCACTTCATGAAATAGTTTGTGGCAGTCAATATGTACCTATGATGTTTTGAATAACTCGGTGTAATTTCTCCTATGATATCTAACCCCCATTGCTCGAATGTCCTCGAAACGACCATAGGTTGAAGTGGGACAACCACTCTCTTTTCCCTCCCTGTGCTTATTTGACAAGTTTTACAGTTTCTGGGGTATGTGTGAGCATCCCTGAACAGAGTAGGTCGATAATAGCCAACTATTAGTATTTTGTGAGCGGTGGTGTTCTCTGTGAAGTGTCCACCTACAGGACCATCATGGAGCTCCTTCAGAACCTTTTATGTGTCTTCTCGTCGAGACATCTTAAAATTAACCCGCTATAATTAACGCAGAAGAGAACTGAATTTATAAGGCTATATTGTGTTGATTTTAGCCCGAGAGCTCTCCTTTCCCTAGGGTTTAGGTTTTCTGGGCAAGTTCCATGTTGCAGGAGATAAGTTAGTTTCTCATATGAAGACTCCTGCCCTAGGGAGACATATGAAGCTTCACCACGCCAATTCATTCTCCCATCCAGGGTCTTCATTTACTTGGTCTCAGGATTTAGCTTCGAGTTTACATAATCCTTGTCCCTTAACCAGTTTGGCAAGTTTTATATCTAGATCAAATTCTTGGAACACTGTCATCCAATTTCCTCTTCTTTCCCCCATCTCCTATTGGATGAATAGGGATCAGACTGCAGGATGAGGAACACTGACTTTGGTGTGGTTCTTTAGGATGTAAGATCTAAAGTGTTTCACTACCTTGTACATCGTGTAAGCTATTTTGTCTATAGCATGGTAATTTAGTTTAACCCCTTGGATATTGGTACTTATCAATGATACCGGGACCTCATTGTTGTCATCATCCTTCTGAGTCAATACTGCAGCTAATGATTGGTCGAAGGAAAAAGTGTAGAGGAAAAAATATTTGTTAAAGTCGAGACTTCACAACACTGGTGCTTGAGATATTGTAGTCTTAATATTACTGAAAGCAATTTTCCGTTCATCAGCCCACTTAAATCCAACATCTTTGCAGATCATTTTTTGTAAGGGTTTGATAGTTTCAGCGAAATCGGGGGTGAATTTTCTTACAAAATTAATTTTCCCAAAGAAGGATTGCATAGCCCTTTTGTTGTGGGGTAATGGAAGCTGAGCTATAGCCCTAATTCATTTTGGGTCTATGTGAATTCCTGCTTGACATATAATATGACCTAGTATTTTCCCTTCCTTGACACCAAAGATAGTTTTCTTAGGGCTTAAAGATATACCGTGTTTCCTACAACTTTCAAAAATCTGGGTTAGGTGTTGGATGTGATCTTCTCTGTTCTTTGATTACACAGTCACATCGTCTAAATAAAATACTAAACATTTGTTGATTAGTCCTCAAAATGCTACGTCCATGGCCCTTTGGAAGGTTGTCCCTACGTTGATTAACCCAAAATGCATGTGTTTATAAGAAAACTTTCCCCACTTGGTTTAGAAGTTAGTTTTCAAACGATCTTCCTCTAAAACTAGCACTTGGTTGTAACCTGAAAAACCATCCAGCAGGGAGAAAATCTCAGAACCAGACATGGTCTACAAGAGTTGATCCATCAGTGGGACTGGGTATTTGTCCTTTTTTTTATGCTCTATTTAGGTTTCTAAAATCTACACACACACAGATCTCTCCAGAATTTTTCCTGACAGGAACCAAATTTTCTACCCATGTAGAGTGTCTAACCTGGAAGATAATTTTAGCATCTAGTAATTTCTTCAACTCCTAACACATGAGAGGATCTAGGGATGGGTGGTACTTCTGAAGATTCTGTTGGAAGGTGTTTACTCTGGGTTTTAACGGGATTGTGTGTTGAATGATACGAGTATCATAAGTTTTCAGATCTTGGTAGGACCATGCAAAAACATCATGATATTCTCTAAAAAGTTTGAGATAGGCCTTCCTTTCTTCTTTAGATATTGTCTTGCCAAGATTTATATTCTTAGGGTTATCCAGGGTTCCTAGATTGATGGTTTCGTACATGGGATAGGAACTCCCTGTCTTTGTGTTTGTTGACCCTTTAAATATTTCGCTTAAGTAAAAAATGTTTTCCAAATTGGCTACCCCTTTCGGTATTGTGTGAGACCTTGGTTTGTGAGTCGATTGATCTATTTTAGGTATTTTTACATGGGGATCGAGTTCTCCTGATTTCTCCTGAAATATTTCATCCTCAATAGCCAGATCTTTAAAATTGCCTTGATTGGTTAAAATTTTTATGATCTGTTCATATGATTCAAAGAACTTCTAATTAGAAATATTATTGGGCACCGACGGTTTGTAGAGTAGCTCCACAGTTAACCGAGAGGCTTCATAATATTCTAAAGGGGATATCCTTGAGGCAACAGTGGCCAGGGAATCAACCAGTGTGTTCTTTGTTCTGGGGATTGTTGTAATGTTGAAGGCTTCATAATGTTCTATCAGTCTATGCACTTCCTGTTGACAATTCCTCAAGTGAGTGGAGTTGCATTGTATAGTGTTCCTTACTTGTCTAACAATGATTTCAGAGTCTCCAAAAACCATTAGTTCCTTAATGTTTAAGTCTATGGATTTATTTATCCCTTGTACTAGAGCTTCATACTCGGCGGTGTTGTTTGTGCACTCAAATTCTAGTTTGAAGGAAAGATAATTCCGTTTACCTTTGGGATCAATGAGGATACACCCCACTCTAGATCCCTCTTGCGACTTAGACCCATCAAAGTAAAAGGCCCAAACTTGTGAGTGAAAACCATTAGTTTATTTTTGTCTACCACTTTCCTCCTTTCCTCCTATCTTCTCTATGGTTTTTAATAGAGGTTCTTGAAAGAAAAGGATTTCTTCATACACCGTCGAAAATTTTTCTTGAAAAGTGATTTTAGATTTTTGAGTGAGAAGGAAATCAAATGAGAGGGGGGATAAATTCCCAAAATCAGAGTCGCAAGAATAATTATCTAGCACAGGGAAATCTACTTAAGAAGGTTCATTGAGGGCTTCTAGGTCGGTGACAATATGTTTTAGATATCTTTCCCTATCGATCCTAATCATATCTGTGTGTCCCTTTAATGATAGCCAAAGGTGAGCCCAGTCTGTACTAAAGTATCCATTCAACTTCTCAGACCAATCTATACTAAGTAGCAATCCATAAGATTTTGGGATATCTACTACAATGATGTCAATCACTTGAACAAATTTTGTGTGTGTCACCATTCTGATCATGACATTTTTGAGCTCTCCCATAACCTTCACATGGGTTCTATCTAGTTGTATCACATGTTTATCACTTTTGAGAGGGACTGCATTCAATTTATTGCATATAGATAATGGCATAACATTAGAGGATGCCCCTAAGTCAACCAAACAATTATGGAGGTTTCTGTTGAAGACTTCAAATGTCAAGAGGAATGGTGGGACAAAAATATTTCCCTTCTTATCTTCGGAGCAAGCATTTATAGTTGGCTTATTTCTTAGATCTATGAGGGATGGATTTTCTCTTTGGTCACTGCTTGTTATAGGATTTTCTACCGACTTCAAAGCTTGTAGCAGAAAATCCTTGTGCTAGGGGATTCTACACATGTTCATGACCGATATATTAGCCTTCAATTTTTTCAAATCTTCTACTATGTTGTAGTCTAGCTTGGGTGATTCTTGAGTATGGATGTTTATAGGATTTCCTTGGGAGCCAGAAGATTCTTTTGGGTGATCAAATGTTTTTTTTCCCCTCGAAGTGTGGGCCACGGTAAGGTTGTTTGACACCGGGTGACCCCTACTTCATTTTTGCACAACCAAGATATCTGCGGGTGGTTCTTGAACCTCAAATAGATCATCAGAAGGCATTGGTAGGTTAGGGTCCCATATAAACATGGTTGTTTCTTACGTTGGATCAACTTCTTCCTGATCAACAATATTCATAGTTGAGTTGCTTGATTGTTCGATAAGGGAAACCTCATCTAGAAATCAGTTGGACATCAAATTCATGGCATGCACCCATTGTGGGTAGTCTCTTTCATAATGTTTCTCTTGGTGATCGATACAGAAAGAGTCAGATGCTACATTTCCTGGATCGATGTTTAAGTTGGCTGGGGGAGGTTCAATTGCTTTGAATGGTGGATTTATTTTAAAAAAGGGTTTATAGGGCCTATGGCCTTGGTTTCCTTCCCCTACACTACTTTTCATGTCTATGATTTCGTTTGAAAACTTCTTTACCATGCATTGTAGGTCTTCTATGTCTCCACTTCCTTTTTCGGGACCTTGTTCTATTTGTTTCCCTGGGGGTATGGTCAACAAGAGTCCTTTCCTGGGCGAAGGTTGAACTTACTTATTAAATAATGAGACTTGGCCTTCTTTACATCCCTTCATTTGGAATTCTATAGTTTTGGCTTCCTCAAAATTCTTAGCTAAGGTTGTTTTGGCAGCCCTCTTCACAAACATGGAAATGGAAGCAGGGAGAGAATTAGTGTATACGTCGATTTGCAAATCCTAAGTGGGTTTAGCTTCGGGTTGAAATTTGTTTAGGATAGTGGTGAATCATTGATTGAAGTATTTAAGCCTCTCCTTTGAACTCATGGTGGAAGTGAAAAACTCAGCCATGAAAGCTCCTGTAGTGGTTTCTTCTGCAAATTTATCTAAAAAATCCTTTTTAAACTTTGTCCAACTAGTTATGGACCCTACGGGTAAGTTAAAATACCATGTGGAGGTTGAATTCTCAAAAGTATAGGGAACAATATTGCATACTACATATTCATGTTGGACATTCATCAGTCTAATAACTAGTATGAATTTTTTGATATGGTCTTCAGGCAATCTTGAGGTTTCAAGGTCAAATTTAGGGAGTAACGTTTCTGGATGTTGGGAAAGGTTATGTACTCATCCAGGGATTTCCAGAACATCTCTGGCCAACCACGGTTGATTTTTCTAAGGTGGGTTTCCCATTTCTACATTATGATCATTGTTATCTTCCATGTTGTCTGACTCCGAAATTGAGCATTCCAAGTTAAACCCCTCCTCGTCAGAGAAATCGTCGGGCTTGGAGCAGTTACTGGCTGGTGTTTTGGGGATTATATTATGGGGATGTTTGACTTCAGTGAGGGAAAAATCTATTAGGTCTTCTACTGTGTGAAGAAAAACTTGGTCAGGCGTGTTGACCACTGGTCTTCTTACTTGTTTTCTATGAGGAAGTAATAGAGCTAAGGGCAGTGCTCCAATTTGTCAGGTGTAAGCTCTTATGATTTTTCTGAACTGGATACACTCCTCATGGGGAAGAGTGTAAGGTATTTCAGGGAATAAATTTTCTTCCTATTGCTCAGGTGAGTTACTCATTTCAGTAGTACTCATTGTGTGTGGGTTGTCTTGAGAATGACTAGTCATGCATGTGGGTTGTTTTGAATCTACAGGCTGTGTGAAATATTATATCAAAAATATTGTCAAACATTCATTCTTCGCCCTCCTTCTAGTGCAAATTTTGTTGAGGGGCCCTAAATCCATTTAACTCAACAATAGGAACAAACCCACCACCGAGGCCCAATTAGACTTTGTAGCATTTGATAGTGGAATGGTTCTCTAGATCTTGCGATCTGACCAATTAATCAGTGGGCTTTACGTAATGATTTACATGATATCTTTTTATAAAAAATCCTCCTTCGGTTCAAACATTCTCTTCTTTTTTATTTTATCTTATAGGCAGGTCTGATAAAATATAGGTGCTAGTATAAACCAGCTGGGTAACACGAAAGGGGAAAACTTAACTACTAAATAAGGCTAAGCTTAGGCTAAACCTCATGCTCAAGCATGCAGACAAATATTTTCACACCTACGACAAGCCTAGTACTAATACATCAACTTGTTGGTATTTCAATTATTGATTGAGATACAATTATTGAAAGAAAACATACTTGCAATAAAATGATGGCAAGAAAATTAGCTTCCTCGGCTATAATCACTAATCACACATTAACACAATGATTTTCTTTCCATCATTAGAGATAAGAACTATAGAAATATTGAATCAACTAACTTATCAATAGATTCAGAAACTCTTACTCATTACAAAATCCATTCATGAGATAAAGTCATAAGTAATTCCTCCTTATGATCCAATCACACACGCCTTTGATGTAAACAGTAACTTGTCTCTGGTCCTAAAAACAACTTCTCAATTAAGGTAGTTCTTAAATAGTTCTTTTAAATTCCAAAAATGAGGGTCTTTGCAAAAACCATCGACCCATTCTAACAGGTCGATCCCCTTATTTATAACAAATTATTAACTAAAAATAACTATCAAAGTGCAAGCTAAGTAAAACAAAACATCACCACATGGCACTTTCATCTCTCATTCTTCTCAAATTCATCAGATGGGTTCATTTGAGTGGATGAATCTTCTCATACTTTGACCATTTGACAAAGAGTTACTCACATGTGTTGGCATACGAGAATCTATGTTGGTCCATCGGGGCCAAAAACATCTCCTTTATCTCCACTGCTCGTTCCCGATACTTGACTACTTTAACACTTAATTGTTGTAACATTGTCTGAGCCTTGATCAGGTGATCCATGAACTATTGTACTTGACCTGGCACCATGTTTTACACATTTTCTATCTCCACAATCCACGATGAGTCTTGTTCTCCATGTAGTTTGACTATGTCACGCAAGTTGACAAAGTCCTCGGGTGCACCAAATTCTGGGATACTGATGTCTCTCATTGCCTGATTGATATTGGTTCAACTCTTTTCACAATCAACCCATTTCTCTTTGATTTCCTGCTGAGGTTCTTGGGCCATCTACACCCAGTATTCAACCAACTTATTTATACGGTCGATGTTGCTTTCCCTTAGCACCTGAATTCTGTGCTCTTCAGCGTCTCGACCCTTTTGAACCGCACTAATGTAATCAATTATTTCCACCACTTAGTGGGCCTTATCATACCATATTTCCATGTATTTTCACGTTGCTAGCTCCATAAGGGTGTCTTCTTGGAAATCGACTACCCCTGTAGTAAACAGGTGTCTCTCACTCGTGAATTTGTTGTAGGCATATTGGAATTCTCTTCTCAAGAATACTTTGGGTTCCATGGAGTCCTGATAATAGTTCACCAAATGGCACAGATGCTCCAACTCCTTTAGCACAGTGGCCATCTCCTCTTCATCTTTCCTTTCTCTATCCAGGGTGGCATCTATGATTGCCATCCTTGCACCGATAAGCTTGGATGTCTTGGAATGCTTCGTGCTAATGAATTTCTCCTCTGTGGTGATGAGGATGGAAATATCCAAAGTAAGCCTCCTTTTCTTAGTGTTTCTCTTCATGGTGTATTTCCTCTTTCGGTTGTAGGCAATGGCTTGTATATCGGCGACCTCATCCACAGGTTCGAGTATTTGTTGCTATCCCCAAGTAAGAGTGTTTCCTAGGCTCCCAATGGTGTATATCTGTTCAAGATTAGGTTCCTGAACCTCTTTTGTATGTCCTGATGGCTCGACCTCTGGTTGTTTCTCATTGGATGGCAAAGTTCTAGTCAAAATTGAGGAATCAGGAGCAAGTTCAGTACTTACTTGGTGATCGGTTGTTGAGATGTCGATTTCGTATTGTGGAATTTCTCCTTCTTGTTCACCTGATCCTAGATCATCCCTTGAGTTGTCCATTAGGGTTCCTGGTGTATCGAGTAGCTCAGTGTCTAACACACTTTAGACCTCCTGGTTGGTCTGTGGAAGGCTTTAAATTGGAGCATTGGGAGCTGGGGAAGATGCTTTCTTGGGTTCCTTTTCTTTTGTAATCTGCACCAGAGTCACCAAGGAAACCTTCAAAATATCCTCATCATCATAGATAGTTATTAAGTCATGCAAGGAGTTTGGTGCAATAGTTCTACCTGGTGTCCTTGATATCTTAGGATGAGTTGAAATTCCCTCGGGTGATCCAATTTGTGGTCGTGGACTTTCAGGATTTTCTGACCCAGTGATTCCTTCAAGTTGTATTGGATTTGAGCCACTTAGCTCTCCTTTGCTTGCGATTGGGTTGTCAACAGGAACCCTCGTCATCTCTACAAGATTCGAGTCACTATGCAATTGATCAATGACTCTCTGTGCCTTTGCCATCAAGAGAAATCCCCATGTTTGTGCCTCTGGTGTTAAGAACAATCCCCTTCTCTACACCTTTTTTGTCTCTATCACTATGATTTTTTACCTAGCTCCGAGGGCCTCTTGAGCCAACTTATCTATTGTTTCCACTTCTTCATCCATGATCATGGCCTTGAATCTGGTCATGTATGGGTTGGATATCCTCTACACCACCGCGTCCCATTTTTTGGCATTCTCTGTGAATACTTCATCCTCAAATTTATCGTGAGCATACGACCAACAGGAGGATACTTGCTACACATGTTGGAGGACCAGGCCTTTTGGATCATTCTTGCAGAATCAGCATATAGGGAACCTAAATTCAAGTTGTCTCAACCCTTCTTGTTTGTCTTGAGCAATATCCTTTACCAGATAGAACCCCACATGGAAATCGTAGGGTATGAAGGCTTGTTTCTTGTCTTTGATCAATGTGGCATTATAGCCCTACAGGATGGTCTGATAACATATTTCTCCCATGACGAGCTAGTTTGGGACATGATATGGTAGAATATGTGGTGCTACGGTGGCCCCGAACACCCTAATGTAGGTTGAGTTCTTGTCCAAGTACCAATGGCCTACCTTGGCTATCATTTTCTTGGCTACTGTCGATAGCCTTGGGAATTCTTTCTTAAAAATAATAAAATAAATGTGTATGATAAATTCATCGCAGATGAGTGCATAAGATTTCGTATACCTATTCTCCCATAGAATGTTGAAGCAGATGTGGACTAAGATCTTTGCAACATGCCATCCTAGATTCATGTAAGTGAAGACATTCCTTGTGCACATGACATCGAGCAGATATGAAGCCATGTAGAAATTTGTTACCTCTCCTTCCTTTTGTGACTGAGCCTGTTGGTGCTCAATTGTTTCAATATTATATCTCCCTAGTTGAAGCTACTCCCGAAGATTGCTACAATATATGCCAAACACATACATGCTTCCGAAAACTCAGAGCAATCCTTTTCTCCATATAGTCAGCAAATGAGAGCCATCAAATAGATGTATGGCTCCCTCAGGTTGATTGTCCCGTACCATCCATTGATCCAATTGGTGAATTTCTTGTCTTCTCTCTACCATGAAGCCATCAAATAGCTAATGTCATGGAATTAACATAACTTCACCATGAAATATGTGTTGAGCCGCTCTTCTGGGTCCCTTAGCTTGTAGTATTTCTAGACCTCTGTCGAGAGAAAAACTCCAACTCACCCACCATTCTCATCATTGATCAAACATTTCTTCCCATTTGTGTGATAGATGAGCCACTTCAAGACCTCTATGCAGGGGAAAACATGGGTTCTTCTTGCCACCATGTGTAAATACGATCTTTAGATGTTGGGGAATACCTGGTCATTGAGTTCCCTTACGTCTGGGTCGCTGTGGGGGATATACTCTAAGAATCATTCTCTGCTAATCCTGTTGAAGATATCCCCCCACTATGGGAGCACTGCCTTGGATCTGGTGCTTGCCTTTATATCGCCATAGATTGGAGGTTGTATGAAAAATTTATTTGTTGTTGTTTTGATGATAGGATCCACCCTAGGGGCGTATTCGAACTGCCTCACGATACCCAGAGAATAACCTTTGCCTATCTCTGGTTCTTTCAACTTTGGTGCTCTTGGGAAGTGTTTGGTGGTTGGATTTATCGGTGGCATTGTTCCTGCAACTTGAGCAAAGTTTGGAGATTTTTCAAGAAACCAGACGAACACATATAAATTATAACCAACAAATTGAAAGACTTGGATACATACCTTTGAAGCTTTGTTAAACCTAGTTTTTGGTAATCAAAAGGGGCAGTCTAGTTCTTGAGTTGATCACTTTTCTCCTTCGTACACTCTAGAATTTACTTACACACAAAATGAATTTGTTCCAAACAGTTCTAGAGATTTAAATAGGGATGATCTTAATGTGTCTCATCATCCATTCAATTCGGGTTATGAGTGAAAATTCAATAAATCTGTCCCTGGATCTTCAGAGGTGCTTAAACTTGAATTCATCATGGGTTGATGGAGGAGGCGCGGGTGGAGATGTGGTCTATCAAAGATTTCAATTTTTTTTTTAAATAGAGCATGAGGTAGAAACTAATGCAAGATCAAGCATTAATAGTTCCTTAAATGTCCAAAATATGGTCATATAACACGCTTCAAATGTCCTATCATGCCGCTCTTTCAATGGGTGTATCGGGGGTCGGGATTGTGCTATGAAAATTTTCATTGATATCCTCCTGCAAAAGATCCAACACTGATCAATCTTACTGTACAGAGGTGAGGTGGTAAAGATGACTAGGACCTAGGGGACCCAAAATGACTCAGGATAAAACTATACCGTACGATCCTCTTACATTGTAAAGATGCATGGCATTCAAGACTAGGGGCTTCATTTTCTTATGTCATTCAGAGTCAGGACTTTCTTTAAGCCATATATTTCTAAAAACCAAATATAACTTGTCGATGACTGAAAGTGTCAAGGATCGACGATCAATGTTAAACCTAACCAAGTGTTCTCAGGTTGGTTCCCTCAAAAAAATTCTGATGCCAAAAACGTATCAGGGGTCGACGATCAAAGATAACTTTATCGCAATCAAAATGATTATTTTGATCTTTCTAGATTTCCACCGATCCCGATAAAGCGCAACAGGTATCGACTATCAGTGATTTCTTTACGTCTTTTTTTAATCTATGTCTTTCTCATATTTCGTCGATGTCAATGTCGAAGTGGATCGGCTATGTCTCAAACCTTTATGTGAACAACTTATATAAACCAAAACCACCTTCTGCCTAGGTTGATGAATGTCGACAATCAACAATTGTTTCTTTTGGTGGTTCCTTTACTTAAATCAATTCTTTCCAACGCCAAACTTGAGTGCATTAGGTGCAGCGTTTGGCTGCCGACTCTTAATTTGGGTGTTAAGGTCTTTGAGTCATGGGGTTTCATAAGTTCAAATAGGCTTGAATGTGTGACAAGATTCATGAAAACAATCAAAGATAAAAAAATTTTGAAAATGAACATGAGTCAGACAGTGCAAAAAACCAAGTGGTACCCAAAAAGTGACAAAATTTGATAAGGATTTTTAGGGTGTTTTGAGTGATCAATAGGTATATGGCCTCTTTTTTTCCATTATCAATCTCTCTCTCCATCCTTCTGTCTCTTTTCATTGCTTCCCCCCTTCCCCCATGCACATAGGGAAGTTTAGTTATCTGATGCCATTGTCATTACACCTTTGTTATGCAATAAGATCTTGATTGAAGTGTACAATGATCTGATATACCTACCTCGAGGTCCTCTCAAGAGTTACTTCTCTACTGCACTGTAAGAATTTATATTATCTACTGCAAATTCTACGATAAACCCTGCAATAATATTGTCTAGCCAGAAATATACTCCGCATGTGAATTTTTTGTTAACCTGTTGTAACTGCGTGATCTCCATGGGATTCCACTCAATTTGTATGATTCTATTTTTAGGGTGGTTTTATTTCAACCTAAATAGCCACTCCTTCAACACATGCAGGAAATCAAAAGAAAACACCTCATGTAGGTAGCTAAACATGTACTTGTCGAGATATTTGCACAGTGTTATTTTATAGTTGTTTTTATCCTTCTGTGCAAACTCATGCTCCTTTGTTTTCAACCAGTTTTCAATCTCTATCTTCATTGGATTCCATGGTCTGAACATTCCTTTTTATACCTTCATTCTTTTCTAGATTATTTCATGGATCCCACTCACTCAATCCCATGTAGTTCCAGCTGGCAATGAAACCATTTGTTGGTTATTAATATCTCTTCATACTCTTTGGCTGAGATTGAGTTTCAGATATGAACAAGCTTCCAAAAAATCCCTCTAAAACTCTCGGCCCTCCTAATAAATCAGAAGGCAACACATCACACAAGGGTACTGTGCAGTGTCACCTAAGATAGTTCTATGGGTGACTCCAATTCTCATATGCTTGCAGTCTAGGAAAGAGTGGGGATATGGGATTGGATTTCATCTTCTTAGGCCTTTATCTAGTTTTTCTTTCTATTATTCTTAATATTCATTCATATATTAAATATACACATGAAGTCTAATAGATCTAACATATAACAGTTATCACAGAATTATCCATTCATCCATTCATAGTATAACTACTTATAGAAGGTAAACATGCGATCAATCACAACACATAACACAGGTGTTACCGTGGTTAACCCCCTCCTGGGATACATCCACAAATATCTGGATCTCAGGATATTTTGTTATGGTTCTGCAATATATGGCACCGCACACACTACAACTCCATTCATACAATCACAAAACAGACTCTACGACCTTTGTGAGTCTGACTAGATCACACTAGGCTCCTTAGCCTGCGATCTAACCCTCAAGGTCTAGCTAATTTTCTCTCTTACAGCTCAACAACTTACAAAAATGGTATCTAATCTTCCAAAATTTCCTTGACTGAATGGACCAAAACTTAGAAATGAAAAAAACCAACCCCGACCTAGACCTCCTAGGTGCTTATTTTTACTAGTTTTTAGCTCATCTACCAATACAATCTCCTACAAAAACCATAACCCTAATGTGGTTAGGTTTTCTTGCATGCACACCTTGCATGATTTCCTCGCATGTGCTACTTTTCCTTTCAGTTGTCTTTTTCCAATTCTGGGTTTTATCCTCCAAAAATAGTATTTTCCTCAAAATAGGCTTGCACCCAACAATTGGTTTGGTTATTTTTACATGCATGTAGTCTATGTGTGAAGTTTTGTACTTGCATATCATTATTGTAATTTATTGACTATTAAATATATATTAAACAAGTTCTTCCACCTAAAACCATATGCAAAATCACCATGCATGTTAAATTCAAGTTATCAAACGCAATCAGAAACCTAAATAACCCATTCAACCACCCGAAGAGTTTTAGATCTACGATGAACATGGTCAGTAGAGAGTTAATATCCAAATATGAAAATTTGGGATATTACAAGTGGTATCAGAGCTTTAGTTCTGCCATCCTGTGACTAAATTTTTCATGAGTTCAATAGAGAACCCAAGGAGTCGTGAGCATATATGTGACGAATTCATCACTTACAGCAGGCACAGAGAGAGGAGAGCACCAACATTAGAATATCCCCCCTTTACTCATAGTTCAAAAGAAGAGGAAGAGGCATAATGTGAAGAGCATGAGGCAAATCGTGAGGTAGAGAGGAGGATGGGAGACATATATGAAAGGCCAGAAGGTAGTGAAAAAGCACCCATGGACCCAAAAGCGGCCTTCATGTAGGTTATTAACAATTTGGTGATAATTTAGCAAGCCATGACTCAGTCTTTAGCACAAATGGTAGATAGATTGGCTACATGGAACATTCCAAGAGAAAAATTCCTCCATGCAGAACATGGGAACTCAAGGGAAGGTAGCATACCCCATTCACCTACTCACACCTACACATCATCGAGTATGATTCCCAAGCCACTATTCCCTAGATTTTAGAGGAAACTTCCAACAACAACAAAATATCTAGTAGCATAGAGACCGACCACACAGGTAGAGGATATTTTTTATTATAGGAGAGAGTATACATCCCTAGGGCCAGAGTTCCATAATGACATGACTTTAGTAGAGTCTTGTGGACTTAGACTCGGGAATCATCCTAGATATCCTCGGAGGGGAGGACAACAACAACATTAGGGACATAACATGGAGTTCATTCAGAAAGTAGGGAAACTCATTATACCCACTTTCAATGGATCGTCCAGATGTACTTCCATAGCTTGGGTACAAAAAATTCACACGTAATACAAGCTCAACCGGATGACAGAAACTAAAGCTATTAGTTTTTCTACTTTGCATTTGGAGGGAGAGGCTCACGAGTGGTGGCACCATGGACTGGTGACATTGGGTCACAGTCAAATAACCTCATACAGGGAGTTCATGGAGAGACTTATGGACATGTTTGGCAGGAGGGATCTAGAGATCCACTTCGGGGACTTAGCCTAGTTGAGACAAACTAGTACACATGATGCATTTATCATAGAGTTTTAGAGAATAGATGTGACAATGAAATACATTTCAGAGCCTATAATGGTCATTATTTTCACAGAGGTTCTCACAGAACCCTTGAGAGGATGGGTTAAGGCCTACAGACCTCACACACTAGAGGATGTCATTCTATGCACTAGAGAACTAGCAAAATCGGTGTTGAAAACCATTTTTTTTTCCAAACCCTTTGTGCCATAGAAGGACTGAGATAGGAAACCATTTCAGAGAGAGTGGAAGGGTAAGGATAAGCTGGATGATGATACGAGGTGTGAGATTATGAGGAAGACGCTATGTTTCAACTGTAGAGATCCATGGGTCCTCATCCACAGGTGCATGGGAAAGGGAAAAATCCACTACATTGAGGTTGTAGCAGACAGTGATGAGGAGGAATAGGGAAGTCAGGCACAGGACAATGAGTCCACTATCTCATAGGAGGAGCCATTGCAAGAGGAGGAGGAGCCTCCAAAGAGACCACTGACACTGGTAGGGGCACAACCACTAGTAGAGCCACAACCTCGCAAGAAGGCTAAGAGATGAGAACAAATGAAGGGAGGAGTCATAAAAACCCTTTCTGGAGTCCCTAGGCATGACACACTCAGGATCAGAGAGACTATTCAAGGGAAGCGCATCGTTTCCTTTATAGATGGTGGGGCAACCCACAATTTCATTGGCGCTGCACTGGTAGCTAGGAGAGCACTGCAAACCAAGGAGTTTGAGGGTTTTGATGTTGCGGTAGTTAATTGTCATGTGGTATAGTGTTTGGATCGAGTTCCTGACTTAGAGGTACATCTGGGAAACTACACAGTGAAGGATACATTCTATGTGGTTGACCTTTCTAACAAAAATGTGGTGTTTGGAGTATAATGGTTGATCACCTTGGGAAATATTTCTACCAATTACCAAAAACTCGAGATGGGATTCAGAGGCACTAATGGGAAGAAGATTGTATTGAGGGGTATGTCGACAGGGGCACCTAGGACAGTGTCATCAAATAGGATGGAGAGGTTCTTCATACATGGGGCAGTATCATATGCAACAGAGTGTGTGATCAACACGTGAAGGGTTTCAGACAGTTGCCAACAATATCAGGCAAAGATCGGGGCTTTGTTGAGTCAACATGAGCAAGTTTTTGGTTTGATGCCACTAGGGAGACCCCTAGACATAGGGTTTGAGGACACCATTGAGATGTTGGAAGGTAAAAACCTTGTGATTACAGCACCCTATCATCACCCTAGGAGGTTATAGGATGAGATAGAAAGAGAAATTAAGGAATTTCTAGCGATGGGACACATCAAGCCCAGTAGTAGTCCATTTTCTTCTTCAATAGTCTTGGTCCTAAATGAGGATGATACTATGAGGATTTTTATAGATTACCATGCTTTGAAAAAAAAGACAATCAAAAATTGATATCCTATCCCATGCATTGATGAGTTGATGGATGAACTCCATGGGGAAATTTTATTTTCAAAGATTGATTTACGCTCTGGCTATCATCATATCAGCAGTAGAGAGTGGGAAATAGAGATGATGACATTCATATTCCATTATGAAAATTTTGAGTTCCTAGTTATGCCATTTGGGATAACCAATGCACCAGCCACATTCCAATCTTTCATGAACCATATATTCTGAGATCACTTGAGGAAATCGTTATTGGTGTTCTTCAATGAAATATTGATATACAACAAGATAGGGGAGGAGCATCTAAAACATTTGGATGAGGTACTCAACATTATTGAGGAATAGTCATTGTATGCCAAGGAGTCAAAGTGTGAGTTTGTCATGATAGAGTTACTTTACTTGGATCAAATTATCAGTGCACAGGGGGTGCAGGTGCATCAGGAGAATATCAAGGCCATCTTGGATTGGCCAACACCCAGGAATGTGATAGAATTGAGGAGTTTCTTCAGGTTGTGAAGATACTATAGTATTTTCATGAATGGTTTTTCATAGTTGGGGGCACAAATCATCAACCTCAATAAGTGGGGAGCCTGAATATGGACTAACGAGTCACATAAGTCATTTGAGCAGATGAAGGTAGTCATGGGCACATGCCTAATACTAGCATTGCCCAATTTCATGCTACCATTTTTTTGGAGTGTGATGCATCAAGAGAGGGGATCATAGTAGTGTTGACGTAGGGGGGACACCCCATTGTATTTGAGAGGATGAAGCTCATCCAACTAGAGAAGTTGTATCTCAGTTACAATAAGGAGATGCTAGCAATAATGCATTCTTTGACCAAATTCTGACAGTACTTGGTGGGAAACAAATCTGTGGCCAAGACAGGCCATAATAGATTGAAGTATTTCCTTAAGCAAAGATATTTTAGAAAGAGGCAACAAAAGTTGGTGACAAAGGTACAGGCCTTTGATTTTGACATAGAGTATGTCAAGGGAAAGAAAAACATTGTGGTAGATGTACTTTTCAGGAGACCAACGACTTATTCCTTGACGGAGATCTCAATAGAGTCATTGATGAGGTCATCTTCTATAAATATTGAGTCTACCTTGTGCCTAGATATAATCTCAAAAATAATATCTTAGCGTTAGTACATGACTCACCTTTACTAGGCCATTAGGGCTTCTTCAATACATATAGGCAGGCTAGGCAGAGATCCTCTTAGAAGGGTCTCAAGAAGGATGTAATGAGACATATCATCAACTGTGTGACTTTTCAGTAGAACAAGTCAGAGCAGACACTCCCAACAGGGTTTCTTCAACCACTCCCTATTTTGGAGAATAAATGGGAAATTATATCCATGGACTTCATTACAGGCCTACCTAAGGCTCGGGGTAAGGACTACATATTCATAGTGGTCGATAGATTGACCAAATTTGTGCACTTTTTCACTATTCGTACATAATACAATGCAATGCAGGTGGAATATTTTTTCTTCAGAGACATATTCAGACTTCACAGGATAGAGTATAGTCAGTGACAGAGACAGATGATTCATCAACACATTTTGGCAGGAGTTATTCATATTGGTTGGTACAGAGTGACACCAAGAATAAGTTACCATCCCCAGACTAATGGGAAGACTGAGATAATCAACAAGTGGATAGAGGGTGTTGTAGGTGAATCCCCCTGCGGACAAGTGAATTCCCTCTTGGTCTCTAGACTCCTAAGGCCAAGACAAAAAGTGCTTAACATGGACACTAACTTCCTTTTAGATCTAATCAAGCTAATGAATAAAAGAGAAGGAGAAAGATATATACCTTATGAACGACGTTTTTCATTGTAAATTCCAGGCTGAGCTTTGATCTTGAGCCCCTTGATAGATCCTACAAAACAAACAAATATACAATGGAATTCCTACTCTATTGAGATTAGCTCAATCATAGATCCATCTGTTGTAGACAAACTTATATGGAACAAGCACAAGTTTGAAAGAAATAGGCCAAGCATTGATTATATTAATGAGAACAAGTAAAAGTACTTACAATCCTCTGAATGAAAGTGCAGCAACCTCTTCTAGTTCTCCTTGTCCAACCCCTTTGCTCAATCAATCTCCACTAATTTCTTTGATGACATCTCACTCATGAGATCATAAGTTTGATGTAATTCCAAATTTTCATTGTGCCTTTCACCATGAGAAGGCCTCCTTATATAACCTTGGAGAGGTACAACCACTTGAGAGATCTTTGGGATAAGTTGAGGATCCCTCTCCTTCAGTTGAGGATCTCCCCTAAGATCATGCCTTGACCATCTATTTGAATCCAACTACCTTCAGGAATTGAGGGATTCTTCCCTTATTTGCCTCAACAAACCCATAATTTGCTAAAAAGAGGGTAGCGCTCCCCCATAAGGGTGCACAAGGCGCTCAAGCACTCCCCCAAAGAGGCTCGGGGAGTGCCAGCACTCCCTAACAGTGGGTAGGGGAGCACTCCTCTCCAAAATTCATTTTTTGAGTGGTTTTTGCAATGGTAAAAGGCTTGTACCTCCTACCAAATGATTTTTCTTCTTCCAAACCACCTTTGAGGTGTCTTTAAGTGTCTTTGTAATGTCATTAGAGGCACGACATAGGCAATATGGAATTATACTATTTGTGACACTTGAAACACTTGTATTCAAGATGTGACACTTGCAGACAAGATGCGACACTTACAACACTCGTAATTATGACACTTGTGACATTATCGAAGTGAGTAATTTTGAGGTGTAACAGATTGCCCCCCAAAGTATTAAGTTAGAAGACGATGATGACTGAAGAACTTTGTATATTTTTTCGAGCAAGGGTATGGATGCAAAGAAACCATAAAAAGCTGCACACAACCATCAAACAAATATTATGATATGTTTCAAAACCCAAGGCAGGCATACCTATCCTTGAGTGATAAAGACTTTTTAGGTATGGCCACCATAAAATACACTGTGGATCCATAAATGTATTGACAAAATGGTATAGCCACTGCAGATATAATGTGGATCTATACTCCTATGACATGAACTGATCATAACCACGAAGAATACACAGTGGATCTACGAGATGACAAGACATAGCCACGACCAATACAAAGTGGATCTATGTAACAGTATATGTGTCATAGTTCAAAAGAATTCCTTCACAACCTAGGAAAAATATGCATAAGAGTGATGACTCAACCCAGGGTCTTCTTACCAATCCCGATGTAGTACGAATCTAACCATGTGAATATATGTCTTGATGTCGAACATGGTAGAAACCACTTGATTACCGGTCAATGATGTAAACATTTAACAAGCGTGAGGGAGATCACCATTGATGTCAATGATTCCCATGGTACTCTAGTACATTCCAAGGAATGTGAATGAATGATTTGAAGTCGAACATCTATGGAATCATCCAATCAAAGTTCAATGATGTAAATCCACTGTCGGACATAAGGAGGACTGCCATTGAGGCATGCAAGTCCCAAGGTACTAATTGGTTTCTAAGTCTAGTTCCTGGATAATGGGTTGAAGTCGATAGGAATAGACTCGTCGAAGGAGGGCCTTGATGTATCCCCCATCAATGACATGAAATTGACATAGAGATGTAATTGGTAGATCAAATGAACATGGACTGACACGGGTATTGAAACAGGATATTTGTGATGGCTGACTCTCGAGGCAGATACTTCCCTTGAACACTGAGGCATGGCAGTAGAAACATGACATGGACAAAATCTTGATAATGCAGTGGATGCTGTGACTTTCGTCAGGTGACCCAAAGGAGTAAAAGAAACTCAAAGGATTGTCTTAGTGCAGAGGTTCAATGGATTAAAATGCATGCAAAGATAAAGTGTCGTGTTCAAGGGTGACTGTAAGAGTTACTGGTAGTGTTCTCAAAAACTGCTTGGCTTGTTTCTTTCAATTTTTTCCCCATCCAGATAGACAAGTACCTCTTTTTAATTTAACGAGCTCGAGGAGGGTAACACATGCTCGATATGACTCACCTTAGGTAAGTCTTTCTTCCTTTGTTTAATGAACTGGAAGAAGTAAGGGTTTGATCCCATATGGGCCCTTCAATGTAGTATTGTTTAACGAGTCCAGAGAAGGTAAACTCGGTGGTTTTTCATATTTAGAGAGTCTGAAAACAACTTAAATACGACTCCAATGTTATCATTTTTCGTAATGTTAGTCTCGCGAGGCCGAAAAAGAGATAAATTATCACTCGAAAGATGCCCTTTCAAACCTTTTAACAAGTGGGAAAGGAAGCAAGATCACCTGACAATCTTTTCATGTTTAAATAGTCTAAAAAGAGCCCAAAGATGACTCCAAGGGGTTCCTTTTTCATATATCCATGCAGGTCCGAAAAAGAGATAAAAGTTTACCTGGATGCATTCTCATGTATTTACAAGCATGAGAAAGAACAAAGTCTAAGCTTGGTATGCCCCCAGCTTGAAAGCTAGGGGATTAACTCTAGAATGATCATCGAAGGCTGGAGACATGCCCTCCAAGCTTCAATTCATTCACTGACGTTGAGGTTGTCACCAATTTCTCTATTAGAGGGAGAAAGAGGACAAGAGGGGATGAAATGAAGGTTAAAGAGAGGTCACTGTTTCATTTTTTAATGAGCTTGACACAAAAAAATAACTATGCTCGAGGCTCTGGGTTTAATCCCCAGTGGAGTCACCAATTTCTGTTGTAGGTGAATCCCCCTACGAACAAGTGGATTCCCTCTTGGTCTCTAGACTCTTAAGGCCAAGACAGAAAGTGCTTAGCATGGACACTGACTTCCTTTTAGATCTAATCAAGCTAATGAATGAAAGAGAAGGAGAAAGATATGTACCTTATGAATGATGTTTGTCCCTACAAAGTCCAAGCTAAGCTTCAATCTTGAGCTCCTTGATAGGTCCTGCAAAACAAACAAATATACAATGGACTTCCTACTCTACTGAGATTAGCTCAATCATAGATCCATCTACAGTAGGCAAACTTATATGGAACAAGCACAAGTTTGAAAGAAACAGGCCAAGCATTGATTATATTAATGAGAACAAGTAAAAGTACTTACAATCCTTTGAATGAAGGTGTAACAGCCTCTTCCAGTTCTCCTTGTCCAACCCCTTTGCTCAATCAATCTCCACTAATTACTTTGATGACATCTCACTCATGAGATCATAAGTTTGATGTAATTCCAAATTTCCATTGTGCCTTTCACCATGAGAAGGCCTCCTTATATATCCTTGGAGAGGTACAACCACTTGAGAGATATTTGGGATAAGTTGGAGTTTTCTCTCCTTCATTTGGGGATCTCCCCTAAGATCATGCCTTGACCATCTATTCGAATCCAACTACCTTCAGGAATTGAGGGATTCTTCCCTTATTTGCCTCAACAAACCCATAATTTTCTAAAAAGAGGGTAGTGCTCCCCCAGAAGGGTGCACAGGGCACTCAAGCACTCCCCCAAAGAGGCCCAGGGAGCGTCAGCACTCCCTGACAGTGGGTAGGGGAGCACTCCTCTCCAAAATTCATTTTTTGAGTGGTTTTTGCAATGGTAAAAGGATTGTACCTCCTGACAAATGATTTTTCTTCTTCCAAACCACCTTTGAGGTGTCTTTAAGTGTCTTTGTGATGTCGTTAGAGGCAGAACATAGGAAAGATGGTAGTATACTGTTTGTGACACTTGCAACACTTGTAGTTAAGATGCAACACTTGCAGACAAGATGCGACACTTACAACACTCGTAATGATGATACTTGTGACACTATCGAAGTGAGTAATTTTGAGGTGTAACAGAGGGATACTTGAGGAACTATGTGAGCAGACAACATAAAGCATGGGTAAGGTGGTTACATCTTGGAGAGCATTGTTACAACACTACCTTCCACATGTCTATAGGTATGACCCCATTCACAGAATTATATGGATATCATGCTCCCACTTTGATTGATTTGGTTTTTGGAGATGTTGGAGCCGCCTCTGTTTTTCTAGCCCGTCACAAATTTCATCTTTAATGCTTTAAATCTAAAAAATGGTTCTCATTTTTCCCTCTGAGATATCGAGATCTCCAAAGCTTTATCATGCAAGTAACGATTATTATTCTACTCTCGAAACAATTCTTACCTTTCGTAAAAATGTTTCCTCTTTTTTTTCTACTTCGGGATATCGTAGGTCAGATACTATAAGTCATGTAGTTCACACGTCCCGAGCCACAAAACAACGAAATCATTTTAATTTTTCACTCAAGACAGTAACGAGGGTAAATTTTTCCCTAACCCATGATTAAGCATCGTCAGGGTTTCACGCCTCGACATTCGCCAAACCCAAAATTTTATTGTCTCAGCCCCGATAGCCAAGAACACGAGGTCCTTTTTGAAAAACCCATGTCAAGGATTAAAGGCAAAAGCTAACCATGGTAAAAATTTCTCTCGGCGTTTCGCCACTCGGCGTTATCTTGTTCGAAAGTTACACCGTCTAAACCCCGACTCACGAAGTCATGATGCAATTATAACGTGATTAATTAATCACTTAATCCAAGATTATCTTCCCTTTAATTAATTCATGTTATCATGATCTCGCGGTTTCACAGCTCGGCATGTAAATCTCCCATAAACTTATCTTCGAAGCTCTGAGTCACGATATGGCAAATGTAATAATTATAAAATTAATCAAGCCCCAAATCATGATTATCTTTTTATTAACCAAATCATTCTTCGCAATCTCGAATGTTAGAAATTCAAAGTGTTAAAACAGAATCCCCGATATAACGAGTACCGAAAAATTGTTAACAGCGATAAAACCGGATTAATTAAGCTAAATCAATGAATATCCCACGCTTTGATGTCTGCACGATTCACGAGGTAGCCTTTTCCTCCATACGCCAACTGATAGTTTGAAACCGCCAAAATTTATGACATTAATGAGGAAATAGGGTAAATCTATGAATATAAGATCGGATTTTTACGGCAAAATTTATTTCTAAATATGATTTGACAGACTTGTTCTGAAATATATAACAAATACATGTGGTTCATTTTAACAAATACAAATACATGGGAGTTTTCAAATATATGTAAGAGATGTGGTTCATTTTAACAAATACATTTCATATTACGTAGAGCACATTATATCTGAGTAAACTGACTTCTGTATGTATACGTAGTTCTATCGCAGAAGAGCTAAAACACAAGCTTCAGCCATGGCTCCGCGAAAAGCATCAAAAGCAAATTTTGAGGTTTCGGGACAGGGCTCAGACAATGTCTCTGATACTTTGCCCCGAAGCATCAACTGGGTCCCAAACTGGTCATATGTTTCAGATATTCTGCAAGCAGAATTGGTGGATTATTCCGACGACTCCAACGACAACGAAAGAGATGATATAACCACCAAGAAAAAAATAGTTGTCCAATCCGGAATGCACAGAGGATCAGCTAGGCCACGGTTTCTTCCATATTATGACATGGTTTGATGGGCGTTGGATCATGTGGACATACCGACCAGGACTATCATGAACAAGAAGAAAGTCACCATAGGGACTTTCAGGCTGGAACATCTGCAATCCATGTATAAGATGTTTGCAACATCCGACCACATATATGGCGCTGAGTTCTTGGATGAGTTCAAGGAGAAGGAATGCATACAGTATGATAAAACCATGTCTAGTTTGATAAAGGATTGGGTTTTGAACACCGCGAAGTTCAGAGCTGATAGCCACGACAGATATTCAATTGCTTCGTTAGAACTGTAGTACAAATATGTGGACATGATGACATGTTGGTTATATGGGAAAGAGGACACATCACATTTTTTCCTTGCGTGGGTGCCTCTAATGTTTCAGGTCGCCAAATGCAGTTCCTTTAACTGGGCAAAGATGCTTTCGGATAGCTTGACCAATCGGGTCACAGAGTATCGGGAGCAGAAGGAGAATGGGAAGGCATCGTCATTCTTCATATCCGCATACATTATGGACGAAATTTTTTCTATGACACCATTTCCATTAATGAGCTGGAGTTGGACTCCATCCGAAGATGAACCCATACATGTATATCATGCAAAATTATGGGAAAATAAAGCATAAAATTTTGCGTATGAAATTTTTAACTGGGTGATGGTGCCCCTGCATGTCGTCATTTTTGGCCACCCGCCACCCCGGATCTCGGACAGCATGGTAACGAATCTGAGTAGCATAGCAGACTGGTATGTGGAAGTAGAATTCTCATACTTTAGAGTCTTTGGGGCTTTTGTCTCCCCACACACGCTGCCATTGTTCATTCCCAACAAGATGTCTTGTCGCGAGGTTTTACGGCAAACAGTAATTGGCGGTGTAAGCAAAGAACTTAAAGGGTACTCGAAGAAGCTATGGCTGTCTTTTCCTGTTCATTTTAATTATTATTCTTTATTATATTTTGGGCATGCCAAAGCCAAGGTCGCAGCCCTGGAAGACCTAAATTTGGTCTCCATCGAATACAAGAAGCATGATCCGCAGAGGGTCATGAGCAACCATTTGGAAAATTGCGGGCTCAAGAGATTTGAGCATGAGAATTCACCCTCGGATGACATTTTTTGAGGAGCAAGATCCTATGAGGAGATTCTAGCCCAGATACAATACTTGGCACCAGAGGAAAGAGCTGATGTTCTGAAGTTCCAGGAACATCGACGTAGCTGTCTTCCGGCAGTGTTGCAAGGTGAGGGCTCGAGTATGTCGGAGGCGAAACAGAAGGATGTTGAAGGTTCTTAGGATGCGACTCCCGACCAAGGAAAACACCAAGATGAGGGGGAGCAAACGAAGAGTCTAGAAGCAGAGAAAAAGACTCCAGACCCGCCGAAGAAGCAGAGTCCGGAAGTAGAAATAAAGACTCCCGACCCGCCAAAGAAACAGAGTCCAGTCACTACTCCGGGAAAATCTGTGAAGCCGATTGGGGAACCCATCAAATCAGTTACCCCCTTGCAGTCGATGCAGGGAAATATCGATGTGGGATGGATATTCAATGAGGAATTGAGGCCCATAAGGGTGGAAGAACTCCCTCCAAACGAGTTTTTCTTCAATAAGAAGAGAAAG
This sequence comes from Picea engelmannii, assembly GCA_009831015.1. Taxonomy (NCBI): domain Eukaryota; kingdom Viridiplantae; phylum Streptophyta; class Pinopsida; order Pinales; family Pinaceae; genus Picea; species Picea engelmannii. The sequence continues at coordinate 302,930 of ML784313.1, forward strand.
GCAGTAGTAAAAATGGAATTCTACCAGGAAGGAGAGTCAACTGTCAAGAAGTATAAAGTTATAACTGAGGGAAAGGACTAAAAGAATGAGAAATTCACCACCGAAATAGCAGGGACACTAGGAGCATATGCCTCGGTGAATCAATTTTCAGTCGGGCTCTTAAAAAAAAAACTTAAAAGAAAATATCGCCTCATTAGGACCCTTGAAGCCAGATTGGCCACAGCAACAGAGACTGCCAAAGACCAGGCGAGCATGGAAATAGAGTAGGCTAGGTTGACCGATAAGAATGAGATAGAGATGCTCAAAACTAATCTCAAGCAAGCACAGCTGGTGGTCCGGGATGGTCGGATGCAAGCGAGCTAGCAGAGGGATTTGATCGAACAGCTACAGGCTAGGGTGGAGATCGTCAAGAACAGAATGATAGACATTAGGATGTTCAAATCCCAGGTGATCAATATTCGGAGCAGAGTCTCTACGGCACAGTGAAATTTGCTCACCAAGATAGAAGTGATCTGGGACAACTGTCTATTAGTCAATCAAGTTTCCAAGAACTTATCTTCCAAAGAAAGGGATGCTGGATTGGCTCGGGTCACCTTCCAGGAGGCTGTGATAGCCATGAACAACAGGGTTTCGGAAGGTACTCCCAGGTTCACCATTTCAGAGAAAACCAGAGGAAACATTCTATTAAAGGAATGGGAGAATAATATCGCTGAAGGCAAGCAGAAAGCCCAAAAGATAACCAATTCCTTAGAGGAAGCCTTTAATTCTATAAACGACAAGCTACTGGGCATTGACAGCGGAGGCAATGTCGAGACGTTGATGCAAATGAACGTGGAAAAGATCTCATTTGATCTGAAGGAAAAGGAAGAAAGAGATTCGACTTATATCTCTTAGATGACTATGGTGGACATATTCCAAGTAGATAAATGCATGATTAAACCTAGCACGTGATTATGCACCATCGACATCATAGATGGACAGATGGAAGACAGGTTGCAGCAATTAGCACGAGAATGTTACTTCTTTGAAGCCAGCTATCAAGTAGAACTGTCGCGACTAATATCTCAGCTGGTTGAAAGATGTGTCACCTATACCAAGTCCGCACGATGAAAAACGTATAGCACCAAATGAAGATAGAGAAGGAGAAATGGAGTGATTTCTCTCCTCCCTGTCATAACCGAAATTTTGTGACTATTGAGATTCTATCTTATTTGTAAAATTGTATAAATATACCACAGAAAGAAATAAACAAGGCTGGACCTTTTTGTGTCGATTGTAACAGATTTTTTTACATTTGAGAGTTAATACAAGAAAATCTGAAGATTCTCAATTCCGTCACGACTATGTTACAAGTTTGTTTCCTTGTATCTCATATTTCGCTTCATTTCATATTTCTAATTGATGTGCTTCATTATAATTTAGTACAACCACTACTATAGAGAATGAATTTTGGTTTTCTGTAATTGTTTACTATTTTTCCTCTATACCAGCTATCAGCGGGTGTAAGACCAGTCTACATTTTCATAATTCTACACATATTCTCTGCTACATCAGTTATTTCCTTACAATTTTCCTCTTCTGTTTATACATGAGATTTCCCTCTGATAGGAGCCTTACACTATAGACAGCTAAATGTTTTTCTCCCACCTCCTACCTTTTATTAAAATATAATACAGTTACGAGAAAGAGCCTTTGATTTGCATCTCTATTTTATTCCTAAAACCATAAATTCTCTTTTATACGACCAAATTGAGACATCACTTAATCCCTCTCTGAAGTTTTTCCCACTTTTATTGTTCCTCCATGACTGTCCCTGTACCAACACAGCCTAATATCGAACCCGGACTATCGGACCAAACGCACATTGCCTTAAACCTTTTTGACATAATTCTTAAAACGGCTACTAACCGGGTCGAACTTGAACGTTCATGGGCAACCATTGAACAAGATATAACTATCCAAGAACAGTTGGAAGCTAGACAACGCCAACATAGAAATATTCCCTAGTTTCCTTTGCCAAAGGTTGACGTTTCTCTCTTCTCCATCTTTTACCCACTTTCGGATGCCTTGACACTGTACTTCTAAGCCTTAAGTACAGACTCAAGAACAACAGGAGACAACAGGGCTCCCAAGGCCAAATATTGGATAATAGAGATTCAAGAGATTCTTAAGGTATTAAAGGAGAATCTATAAGTGGCGTATAATCGACAGAAGGTGAATGTAGACAGACACATGATAGAGTGTAGCTTTGACATCGAGGATTTAGTATTCATGAGGCTACAACCATACAGGGAGTCATATTTGAAGAAGAGAGGGGATGGAAAGCTTAAAACTATATTTTATGGACCATACAGGGTCATATGCAGGGTAGGTGAAGTGTCCCATGAGTTAGAACTACCATAGGGGCGTAAGATTCACAACGTGTTCCACATTTCTTTCCTCAAGAAAGAAGTTGGATAGTTCATTAGCACTTTTGAGGAGCTACCACCTTTGGATGAGGAGTCAATGTTAGAGTTGGTTCTAGAGGAGATATTGGAGTTCAGAGAGATTAAATTGAGGTGTCGGGTCATCAGAGAGTGTCTGGTTAGATGGAGGGGACTTCCAGTAGAGGATATTAATTAGGAGAGTGATCAGATTTTGCAGCACCCTCAATTGATGTTGCTTGAGGACAAGCAATATCAGGAAGGGAGGACTATAATGTCACTTTTCGAGTAAGGAATCTAGAGAGGAGATATTATTAGTCTAAACATCCCATTTAGACTATAGCCAGGAAGAAACAAGGGAAAATGTTTATTTGATGTCATTTCACTAGGGAAATGTTATAATTTGAAAGTGATATTAAGTAACTAAGTGGAAAAGGTAATTAAGTGCTTAAGTGAATATTAAATCAGAAAACTTAGGAAAAGAACTTAAGTGAAAAGTCAATGAAGAATTATGGTTTCAGTGGATATAAGGAGATGAAAAGTGACCTAATGGGTGATTATTGATGATTTGATAATTGAAACCAGAGCTCTGAGGAGAAACCCAAATTAACACAAAATTTGAGGATACTCGTGGATTCGAGGATGAAGACATCGAGGGATTGGATTCGGTGTTGAGAGACACACCCTAGCTAGTTGGGGAGAGAACATAGGTTTTTCATTTCTTTCATTACAGATCTACAATTAGATTGAGCATGGATATCAAATATCCATCTCCAATAGTCAGATTCTAGCATGAGTTTTGGAGAAGACATCATAGGTATAGTGGGTCGCTCTTCCTGAGGAGGCCTAGCAAACATAAACCCTAAGAAACCATTTGAGATCAGGGGAAGGAACTTCATTTGATCCATCCAACACATTTTTTCGAGCCTTCTCGCCATCAAGGTGTCTCATTGAATCAATGGAGTGTGTTTGACAGAGAGAGGAGAGATCGTATATTCTAATATCAACTCATCTAGAGGGCTAGGGAGCTAGATTCCTTCTAACGCGTTAGAGAGGAAGGAAGGGTTCTCCATTCTAGAAATATTCCATCATATTCTGGAAGTGGAATTTACTTAGGAGACTCTTTCAATTTTATCCAATGTGAGGGAATTCCTAGCAGTTGGACAGATTACTTCTAGTAGTGACAGAGAGATCCAGGAGCCTAGCAGCAGCAGATCCATCCAGGGTGAGTCTTCTAGGAAGAAGGAAACTTCATTGGGATAGATCTCGTCAGATTCAAAGGAGTCTTGCTCGTGCATGCATCAGATTCATCTTCTGGTATCATATCTAACTCATGTTACAGATTGGGCTTCCATGCCAATGATCGGGCTTGCATTCCATTGATATAGCAACACATGTTAGTTCTAAGTATTGTTCCATGCTTTTAATAGTATTCCAATATAGATCCAGTCATTTCAAGGTGTAACTCAATATTTTTTTGGTTATTTTTACATGCATGCAGTTTGTGTGTGAATTTTTGCACATGCATGTCATTATTGTAATTGCTTGAAAATTCAATATATATTAAACAAGTTGTTCCACATGAAACTAGATGAAAAATCACCATGCATGTTAAATTCAAGTTATCAAATGCAGTCAACACCCTAAATAACCTATTCAACCACCCAATGAGTATCATATCTGTGATAGACAGGGTCGGTAGAGAGTTAATATCTAGATATGTAGATTTGGGACATTACATATAGGGCCCATAAATGTTAACACTAAGAAAAATCAAATCCATCTCTAGTGACTAGAACATAGTACCCAAGCCACCTATGAGAGACCATGAATTTTGAGGTTGCATGGAATTATTTCTCCAACCTATGAGAAGGCATCTTGAGTGGTCTTGGTTGTGCATAGCAACAAAATTCCATCCTGGGAGTGAGGGGGATATAGAGTTGATAGCACAATCCCATTTCATCATAGTTTCTTGCAAGAATATGACAAACAGTTTATGGAACTCTACCATCCTTTTGAGGGACAACTTTGTGGAGGGGTTGGCTAGCCTTTTATAGTTTAGAAAAAAAAGGATCATGGCACCTCCATTTTCGGGGTCGCTACTCTAAGGACCCCATAAAGAGAATCTTTTTTTCCATCTAGAACTTTGAATTTCACTTGTCTCTGAGCTAGGGAGATGAAGGATTTATGGCCCCTTTGAGGTGGTTTCCTATCAAATTTTTCAAAAGATCCCAAAAAACTCTTTGTTTTGTGATCTAGAGAAGGGATCACTTTGTATTTGGATTGTTATAAGTTTTATTTTTGTCTTTTCTTGCGGATATGATCCAATTGAACAGGGGGGGAGGCATGGAGGGGTCAAATGAGAGTTAGGGGGAGGGAAGGGGATGTGGGTGTGAGGGAGGGGGGAAGAGGGAAAATATTTATGAGAGATGGGATGGGGGGTAAGGGTAGAGTCTCTTGAGTGTTGGTGAAAGTAAAAGAGAGGAAATAGGGCCACAGGTTGAGGCCCAACTAGCTTGGAAAGATGGGAGAGGAAGTCCCCACCTTGCTTCTCCTCCAAAATTGAGGGTGTATTTCTCAATGTCCCAAAACAATTTTCAAATTAAAAGAAATAGTTAGATGAAAATGAATTACCCGAAAGGTTGTTCGCAATTGAATTCTTGGGATCCTATTGGTTCATTGGGGTAGAGTGTGAATCAACATCCTGTGGCGAGATAGTGGACAAGGTGACCTTATTTTGAGATTTGATAAGGGATTTCCAAGGATAAAGAATCATTTCCTTTACTTCTTGTAAGTCCTTTCATACCCACCTTTGGTTCTTAGATCCATGCACACAATCCATACTCAAGTGGCCATACTTATGACATATTCCATAGTGAAAGGGAATACCCTCACAATCTATTTTCTATCTGTATATCCTCTATCCACATTTGATAAAAATTGTGTTGGTTAGTCATTTTGAAACATTGAGCTCGACTAGGATCCTTGCTAATCCCATGTTACGAGTGGTACAAAAAGATAAATCCACCTCATAAAAGAATTCGAGGAGATTACATATTTCTATGAAGACCTATTTAGACCAGAATATGAGTGGAAGAGCCACTAGCTAGACCCAAAATGGGATGACTTATAGGAACTCGATTTTTACATCAAATTTTACTCTCCATTTTTCCATGAAAAGTGCTTGCAAACACTAGTGCTAGTGGGAAAAGAGGATTTTTTGGGTATGCTCATTCAATTTTGATACCCGGGCCAACCATTCATGATTAAGACGTAAGCATTTTGGTGAATATCCCAAAAGAATTATGAAGTTTTCAACTGTCCATTTTTGAAGCATTTCCATAGAAATAGGCTTGCTGGAAAATCAACTGACCACCATAGCCTCTTCGAAATCATTGATTTCATGTAAATTGACCCCCTCACTGAGAACTAGATTTGGCTCCTTCGCTTTATTCTTTACACACTTTTGTTTCCCTCTAGTGTGATCTAGAGTATGTGCTTCAAAATTCATTTTTTGAAGATACTGTTGAGATGCAAGGGCACAACCTCTCATTAGATCTCCATTTAAGTGTTGAATAATAAAACCCCTCTATGTTTGGATTCGTGTAGGCTTGAAAAGAGATAAAACAAGCATGTCCAACCCTAGATTTTTTTCATCGTGATTTGTAGTGGGGGATTTAAGGGTTTCTAAGTTGAGGGACTCATCATAGGCATCATGTGTAATGGAGAGTGTGATTGGAACTCATTCCTTAGAGAAAAAAAACATATGCAAATTGATCCCCTATGCCACCATCAAGACATGGAGTGAGCACTTTTAGACAGACTTTTAGTGAGTCGACTAGCAACTAGAGATAGTTGATCGGGTGGGCGACTAGATATTTTTTTGGATAATTAACAAGTGGTCAATAGATCGACCAAATGAAAAGTCAACTATGTGTTGGACGATTGGATGGTTGGGTCGACTTGGTCAGTTGATTATTTGACACAAAAACACATATTTTTCGAGATCCATTCCAACCACCGACGATTTTGTGTGAACAAGATATTCCCAATTTCAAGGAAATTGATTAGATCTAGAAATTATAAAGAAAGGATCCTATGGGTTGATCTAATAAAAAAATTGTGTGTGTTCAGTAATGTATTGTGATGTTTTGATCAGAATGTTCTCTTCTTAAGTGTTAAAATGGTGTCTTTAGACACCACCAATCTTCTACAAAGTTTATTTCTATCTGTTTATTCTATAGAGTTTGTTATTGTTTCATTCAATGTTACACCCAATACCAAAAATGGTATCAGAGCGATTGTTTTTTCCCTCACCTTTTGTCTGCAAATATTGTTGATTCGAATATTATAGTGATTGAATCTAGGCTGATGATTTTTCTATTGTAACCTATCCAGATTACCATATATGTTAGATATTTAAGAATGGCTTCCAATATTGACCTTGTTATTTTGCATGGACTCAATTTTATTTTTTGGGAACTGGATATGGAGACTTTGTTAAAGAGAAAAGGGATTTGGAAGTATACGATGGTTGCAATTCCAAATATGAAGGATGACCAAGTGAATTTTGTCATCAATAGAAAGAAATATGAGGTTGTTGGGGTCATCACGACCTACATTTCCTGGGAGATTCACATTCATACAAGTGGGATCGATTGTCCTCATGAAGTCTAGAAGAAGATGAAGTATTTTTTCGACAAAGTCGATGAAAGAGAATTTATGTAGTTGGATAAAGAGTTGATCTCTCTTGATCTTCATTCCTTTGAAATGATTAAGGACTATTTAGCACATGTTAAAGATATGCAGTTGAAATTGGGTGAATGTGGGAAGACTTTTTCTAAAGAAATATGGATAACTCATCTATCACATCCTGATGAATTTGAGAACACCCTTCAACATGTTTTCTTCCATGTTCCAAACAAATTGGTAAGATCGCAAAGAGTATGGTAAGGATTATACCTTTGATACTTTTTGTGTCTTAGTGATTAATTATCAACATAGTTTTCTTGATGAAGAGAAGCTTGGTGGTAAACATAAAGTTTGTTTTCTCATGGGAAAAGGAAATATGAATTACAAGGAAATAGGATGTTATGATGCTCTTATACATAGACAATAATATATCGACCAGAAAACTAAAGAGAATAATGATGATTCGACGTCCACCTGGAATAATAGAAAGAAGAAAACATGTTTGTACTATGGAAATCTCAGACATGTGGATAAAACCTCTTGGAAGAAGAGGTATGACTTAGAGGTGAATTTTAAGAATGTTGAAGGAGATGTGTCAGTTTTCCATCAATTAACTGAAAATTTCACCTTCCAAGTCAAAACTTCTCAAGTGTTTCTTACTCGTACCTCGTAGCATGAGTGGGTAGTCAATTCTGGGTGTACTCATCATATGGCCAAATATGCTTCTTTGTTCTCCTACCTAGATAAAGTTGTGAAGCAGAAGATCTATGTTGTTGATGATTTCACTCTATACATTTCCAGTCATGGTGATGTTCCTCGCTGACATGGTAAAATTTTCGACGTCTATCATGTAGCAAAAATGAGTGAAAATTTGTTGTTAGTTTCTCAACTGACACAAATAGGTAAAATTATTGATTTCTAGCTAGATTAGTTCTTTGTTAAGGATTTGAAGAATGATAGGTTGATTGTTGTTAAAGGTTTTCTTGATGGAAATGATGGACTGCACAAGTTCTGTGACCTCCCTCGACCTAATCATAGACCCACTACTCTTGTTTCTTACACTGGTGAACATAACACAATTTGGAATGAATTACTCAAACAATTAAATTTTCAAAGTCTAACATCGATGGCCACTCAGAATATGGTTGTTGGTACTCCCAATGTTCTTCCAACTGATGTTGTTTGTAGAGGATGTGTGTTGGGAAGGAATCATCAGACTCCTTTCAACTCTAGAAAAATGTGGTGAGCACAAAATCCACTAGAGCTCATTCATAGTGATATTTTTTGTATCAATCAACCCTCCTTAGCAGCTGCAAAGTATATTTTGACCTTTATTGATGATCTCTTTATATTACTTGGGTCTATTTCTTGAAAACTTAGACTCATGTCTTTGACAAGTTCAAGGAATTTAGGGAATTGTCTGAGAAGCAATGTTGTCGACCTATCAAGTGTTTGAGATATGATAATGGTGGAGAGTATGTGAATAAAAAATTTAAAGAATAACCTGCTTGATCTGGTATTACATTGCATAGGTATGTTCCTCATACTCAATATAATGGTGTAGAAGAAAGAAAGAACCAAACATTGGTCAAAATGGCTCCTTGTCTTTTGTAGGCCAAATATTTGCTGACTTGTTTTTGGGATAAAGTTGTTTACTATGCCACCTATCTCCTGAATCATATTCTGACTAGAGATATCAATTTTTTGAATGCTATCAAAAACTGGAAAGAATCCCTCAATCGTTCATCTCTGAGTCTTTAACTATGTTTCTTGGGCTCATATTTCATATGATTGCAGGAATAAATTGGATGTAAAGAGTTATGCTTGCATTATGATGGGATACTAAAAAGAATACAAATCCTATCGACTATTTGACCATGTCAAATGATATATCATTATTAGAAGAAATGTGTTTTTTGATGAGAAGTCTCCAATCATTAAGTTGTTGAAAAATTCCTTTGGTTCATTCCATGATGCTTCCTTTGATGTTGTTTAGAACTTTGGTTCTCTTGTTCCTTTTTTTTAGGATTTCATCTGGGTGTCGAACTCTATTCTTGTTTCCACTGGGTCGTCGACCTCTATTCTTGAGTCAACTAGATATTCAATCTCTATTTTGATTGGGCCTCCATCCTCTTCGACTAAAAGTGTTCCTTCATTCAATGATCAACCTTATGTAGTGGATATCATCTCACCTTTTTCCTACCTACCTAGATGGGTTTCTAAAACAATTGAAGTTGTTGAACCTAATGTTGTTGATGTCTCTTCTAGTCAACAAACTTGTAGTCACACACAATAGGTCAGTGTTTCTTTGATGGCTTATGTTCTTGAGACGTGTGATCCTATCTCTTACTCAAATGCATAAGGACAACTTGAATAGGAATAAGCTATGCAATATGAGATGAATTATCTTTTGAAGAATCATACTTGGAATTTAGTTCCTTGACCTCAAGGGAAGAACATTGTGAAATGTTGATGGGTCTATAAGACCAAATTTACCTCTTTCGATGTTGTTGAGCATCATAAAGATTTCCTGGTTGCAAAAGGATTTTCTCAACAAGAAAGCATCAACTACACTGAGACCTTTTCTCCTGATGCAAAGATGAATTGTGTTTCACTTATTCTTTCCCTTGATACTTGCTTTGGTTGGCAGATCCACCAGATGGATGTCAAAATTTCCTTCCTTCATGGCAACTTATCTAAGGAAATTTTCATGGAACAATCTCTTGGTTTTGTGTCATATTCCACTCTTGTTCTTCGACTAGAGAAGTCTCTTTATGGTTTCAAATGGGATCCAAGTGCCTAGTATGCTAAGATTGATCTTTTCTTTATCCATCTTCATTTCAAACATTGTGAATCTAATCACGATATTTATGTATTACATACTCATGGTAATACCTTAATTGTTGTTGCATATGTTGATGAATTGGCCATAACTGGCAATAATATTGATCTCATTCTTATATTGAAGAAAAAAAATTCTCACACTTTTGATATGATAGACCTTGATCTTCTGCATTATTTTCTTAGTCTTCAAGTTTTACCTCTATCTGATGGTTTGTTTCTCTCTTTGTCTAAATATGTAATGGATCTCTTGCATTGTTTTAAGATGTCCAAGAATAGTCCATGTGATACTTCTTTTCAGTCAGGAGTTAACTGACTAAAGACTGTTTGACTCCCAAAATCGACAACACTCTTTATCAACAACTAGTTGGGGGCTTTATTTATCTCACTCAAAGTCAACCTGACATGTCTTTTATTATTAGTTTGTTTTCTTAGTTTATGTAGGATCCCTGAGAAATTTACTAGAAATATATCAAAAGAATTGATTTTTATCTCAAGGGTACCTCCCATCTTGGTATCTAATATAGTCGAAGTTTAGATTCATTAGCTGACTTCATTGACTTTGATTGGGAAGGAGACAATGATGATTATAAGTCCAACTCTCACCATGTTTTTCACTTTAGCATTGTATTGTTGGTTTGGTTGCGTAAGAAACACAAGGTAGTCTCTCTGTGATCCAGGAGGATCCAAAACGTTCACAGAGGTCTAGAAAGATCTGGAACACTCACAAAGGTCCAGGAGGATCCATAAATGATCAAAATTTGATCAGCTCAAATGTTACTAAAAATGAATTCATTGTGTATTTCTCGATGATATCTTTCCAGTGATGCAAAAATCACCTCAAACAGAGTTCTTATGCAAAAGTTATGGCTGGTCAAAGTTTTGGTCAACAAGGGCAAAAGTCAAAGTCAAAGGTGACATGTGTCACCACTGAAAGGGTGATGTGTGTCCTATTCGTACACCTCAATATGACATCATTCTGATGTTATCAAGGTGACATGGAAGAACAAGAGCGTGTCACCCAGAATTGGACGAATCAACATCTTGTTGGACCTATCTAGAAGTGACGTGTGTCATTCATATAGATGACGTGACATTCGTATGATGACATGGTAGGAAAAAGTTGGACCAATTATAAACCGACACATGGCCTAATATACATTCTGTGTGGTGGATAGGTGAGTAGTTGACATGGAAAGGGTTGTACAGTAGTAGCCAATGATAGACTGTCACATGGGCCAATCAAATGGTGCCACGTTGCACCTTCGAGAAGCCAAGTTGGCCTAATGTATCAAAATGGTTATGGGCTCGTTGGGTTTTGAATCTAGGACCTCCCATAGAATCCAAGGAATATTCCAAATCATATTCCAATGACTTAACCACAATCCGCCTAACCATTATGTCATAGTTGGTGCTTGTTACAACAACCCAACAAATAACATTAAATATTGATGCCTACGTCAGTGTAAGGTTCAGGCAGGAGGTTGGCATGTGCCCTATTTAATGGGCACACATGTCGAGGTCATCACAAATCTAGAGGCAAGTACAAAGTATGAGGGTACAATATAGAGAGTGCATTGAAGTGCATGCCATAAGTTACCTAGTCATGATGTTGTCTTGTTTTGCGTGTCGAGGAGTACCATGTTCACACATAGGCATGTTTATACTCATTTTTATCATTTTCTCGAGAGGAACACAATGGTGATGTTAATTTTGTGCTAATATGATATCTAGGAAAGTCTTAGTTCATATTTCCATTAATGAGCACCGTAGTGCATCGTTTGGCATGTAAAGAGGGTGAAATTGAGCCAATTCAAAATATGGTCAGTATTATACTCATTTTTCTCAGAATTTCACAAGAAATTCAATGGTAAACTCTATATATGATTTTGAGCAGTGGAATTGAATAGTGACTTCAAATTTGGCTTTGTAAGTCCATTTTGTATTATAATTTGATATTTTGAGATTATGAAAAGTAGTCTCACTATTTAAAGGGAATTCAAAGATGTAGTAAACTCCATTATTAAATCTTGTATATTTGAGTTCTTCTATTTTCTATCATGTTATCTCATTATTATTCAAGTAAATCATCATTTTATAAGATTTTGGATAATAAGCATATCATCATGTGTTATGCAAATCACCTCAATATGATCAAGAATTATTCTGAATCAAGTTAGATGCTAATATGGGTTTTTAAAGATTAATATTGCTATATAAGGATTTTTGGATCAAGTGGTATCAAAGTTGGGTTTTATGTGTATTTTCAAGTTAATGTGATGAGGTCCAAGACTCAAGTTGGTGAAGGTGTTTGAAGTCTCTCAGTATATATTTATTTTGTTTAAGACAACATGAGTAAAGATGTCATGAAGTTAAGGATCCAAAAGGACATTAATCGACAGATTCAAAAGGATAATTTTGAATTAAGGATGCAACTACAATATCTTGAGGAGGAGAAGCAGAACATTCAAGATTGATTGATATGTCATGAGGAATTCCATAGAACTATTTTTCATGAGTTGGAAAGGAAGTTGCAGACTAAGGATTAGGTATTGGCACCATTCCATGAAGCTGGGCAAGTAGAGAATGAAAAGTCTCTGATGCAAAAGAAACTAGCTCCTTCAAAAGGCATGATCGAGAAAGATGATTCCTCGTATTATTCTTCTCCCAGTCAAGATGGAGAATTCTCAAGGACAACTAAAGCAAGGAGAACTTTAGATGAAGATATCCTTCACAAGTAGTTAGTTTTACCTTCCAACCCAGGGAAAGGTAACATATGTAATACATCTCCAGGAAGAGATGTGCATTCTAAAGAAGGAGTGAAGACATTTCCCACTGGTAAGATTTGTATAAACGTATGGTCTACGTATCCATGTGATTCCTATGGAACTAGTAACCATAATATGGTGAAATGTAGAATAAAATATTCCTTGCAAGAAAATCCATCCAAGAAGAAGGCTAAGGGAAAATGTCATTTCTCAAGACAAAGGAAAAGGGGGAATGGCAAGAAGGGATTATGGTTCCAATATGGGAACAAGATAACCTACTCTTATTGTGGTAAGAGTGGACATCAGATAGATAAGTTTTGGACACTTTATCCACACTTATGTCTAAAGCATAACCAAAAATATGAAAAGGCACTTGCAAGAAGACAGGTAGTAGCCCCAAGTGAAGTTAATAGTCTTGCTGAAAGATTCGAGAAAGAATACTTCTTAATGGATGGTCTTAATAGTGTGACATATTAAGACATCGAGGTATGGTTCATGGATAGTGGCTCTTCTCACCACATGATAGGAATGAGATCAGTATTCCTTACTTTCTCAAAGATGGACATTGATTGCTATGTAGGATCTGGAACTAACACCGAACAAGCAATAAGAGGGTTTGGATATGTAAGATTCCAGCTCGAGTCAGGAGGGTTTATGGGAATAAACTATATTTTATATGTTCCATATTTGAAAGTAAACCTACTCTCATTTGCATCTTTTGAAGATGAAGGATATGTGGTCGCGTTCCAGAATGGACATGTACTTGTGTATTCAATGGAAGCTACACAAGACACAACAATAGTTCTTGGTGTTTAAAAAGAGAGGTTATATATGTTACTTGGAAGACCTATAATGGGTTCTAATGGTTTCTTGGATTCAACATCAGATTTTGCGTTAGATTCAACATCAACATCAGAGGCATTGTTATAGATAGGAAGTTGTAAGACTCCTTCCAATACAATTGGAAGAATGAGTCCATGAAGAAAACCATCTATTAGAAAATATTTCATTGTAAATATGTATATTTGTAAAAAAAATTAAGTTAATATGAATATATAGATTGCTTTTTAAGTCTATTTCTATTGTTGTATTAGAAGGCTTGTAAGCCACTCATTAGAGAATGTTAAGAGTGAGAGGAGTCTTATAAGATTTATATATAGCCACCTTCTAAATTTTCAAGAGTGAGAGGAGTCTTGTAAGGTTTCCATATAGCCACCTTATAAATTATAAGAGTGAGATGGGTCTTGTAGGGATTTTTAATCCTTTTGACAATAGTGAATATAATAGTAATTATTTTATTATCAGCTAAAGAACTGCATATGGATCGAATTGTCTAAATTAAAATTCTTATTCTAAAGTATCGAAGGCGAAGGAACACAAGAGTGTGGGCAGTTGGAGCATGTAGATCACTAGCAGGAAGAGCATCGAAGTTATGTAAATCTTCCTAGAGCTAGTAAAGGAAAACAATATTCTTTGTAAATATAAGAGGTAATTTTACTTGTAAAGATGTATGCTATTGTTGTGACATCTCCAAGATATTATGTCATGTTCGTATTTATAGATGTATACCTTGATAAGAAGCAGGTCAAACAATACAAATGTATACTGATAATATGTTTAGAGTTTCTTTCAGGGAAGGAGAGAGGAAATGAACACAAATTTTATTCAGAGCCTCCTACATATACATAAGTAGTATGGGAACAATGAGTCTATATGGGAAAGGCATAGATCAACATTCAAATTGGTTTCATGATTACTAAGATAAAATTTATTTAGTAGAGAGGGAGATGGGAGTGGATGTTTAGTAGATGATTTAGATTCAAATATTGCAGAGATTCAGTAAGCAAACTTTTGTTATGAAGGAATCTATAAGCCAGAACTAGAACTAGACTTAATTAGCACCAGTTTCCAAAGAGTCAAATCCATATTCCAGAAAAGGAGACAAAAGTACATTGATCTAGTATCCAAGATCCAAGATGAAAATTTAGTCCCGGAACATTCAACAAGGTGGAAGAGTGAAGAAGATTCATCATCACTAAGTTACTGAATAAGAACATTTCAATAAGGTGGAAGAGTGAGTGAGAGTTATCATCACTAAGTTGTTTAAATATTCATAATTTTGGAGGACCAAAATTTATTCAGTGGGAAGTTGTGATCCAAGAGGATCCGAAATGCTCATAGAGGTCCATGAAGATCCAGAACGCTCACAGAGATCTAGGAGGATTTAGAAATGCTCAAAATTTGATTGTCTCAAATTTTATTTAAAATAACTTCATTGCGTAAATCTTGGCAATAGATTTCCAATGGTGCAAAAATCACCTCAAATGAATTTTATATGAAAAAGTTATGGATGGTCAAAGTTCTAGTCAACAAGATCAAAAGTCAAAGTCAAAGGTGACACGTGTCACCACTAAAAGGGTGACATGTGTACTATCTTTACAACTTAGGATGATGTCATGCTTATGTCAATAGGGTGACATGGAAACACAACAGCGTGCCACATGTCACCAAAATTGGACAAATCAACATCTAGTTGGACCTATCCAAAAGAAACATGTGTCATTCGTACAGATGGCATGGCATTTGACATACAATGACATGGTAGGAAAAAGGTGGACCAAATATAAACTAGCACATGTCATACCGCACAGTCTATGTGGCGGAAAAGTCAACAAGTGATGTGGTAGGGGTTGTACAACAACAACCAATGATAGACTGCCGCATGGGCCGATCAAATGGTGCCCTGTGGCACCTTCAAGAAGCCAAGTTGGCCTAAGCTATCAAAATGGTTATGGGCTCGACGGCTTTTGAACCCCCGATCTCCCATAGAATCTAGGGAATATTCCAAAGCATATGCCAATGACTTAGCCACGAAACAACTAACCATTATGTCACGGTTGGTGCTTGTTACAACAACCCAACAAATAACAATAAATATCGATGCCTACCTCAGCGTAAGGTTTAGGATGGAGGTTGGCTTGTGCCCTATTTAATGGGAACAAATATCGAGGTTGGAACAGGTCCTGATGTAGGTATGAAGTACAAGGGTACAATACAAAAAGTGCTTCAAAGCATGTGCCATAAGTTTCCTAGTCATGATGTTGTCTTGATTTGTGTGCCTAGGAGTACCATGTTAACACATATGAATGTTTATACTCAATTTTCTCGTTTTCTCGAGAGGAGCACAATGGTGATGTTTTTTTGTGTTAAGACATTGTCAATGAAAGTATTAGTCCATATTTCCATTAATGAGTACCATAGTGCATTGTTTGGCATGTAAAGAGGGTGAAATTGAGGCAATTTAGAATATGGTTAATATTATACTCATTTTTCTTAGAATTTCACAAGGAATTCAATGGTAAACTCTATATCTGAGTTTGAGAAATGAAATTGAAGAGTGACTTCAAATTTGTCTTTGTAAGTCCATTTTATATTTTGAGATTATGAAAAGTAGTCTCATTGTTTAAAGGGAATTCAAAGATGTAGTAAACTCTGTTATTAAATCTTGTATATTTGAGTTCTTTTATTTTATGTTGTGTTATCTCATTATTCTTCAAGTAATTCATCATTTTATAAGGTTCTGGATAATAAGCATATCATCATGTGTCATGCAAAGTACCTCAATATGATCAAGAATTATTTTGAATCGGGTTAGATACTAATATGGGTTCTTAAAGCTTAAGATTGGTATTTAAGGATTTTCAAATCACTCTGTCGACTACAACAGATGAGTATCGTGAGGCCATTAATGTAGGTACAGAGGTAGTTTGGATTCATCATATCTTGGGTGAACTTGGGTTTCCTATTCATGCCTCGACTGCTATTCATTGTGACAATTAGAGTGCAATTCAGGTCGTTGATAATCTTGTTACACACAGTAAAATGAAGCATCTCGAACTACATGTTCACTGCTTGCGATAGTTGGTTCAAGAAAAGGTTGTCACTATTGTCTACTTTAAGATAGATTATCAGATTGCTAATATCTTTACAAAACCTTATCTAAAGCTAAGTTTTTTAAGCTACATACTATCCTTGGGCTTGAGGAAGCTACAATTATGGGGGGGTGTCCTACTGATGTAATTCTACCCCCCAAATATCCATAACTATGTGTTGATGGGGGGGTGTTGGAACCTCGGGTTCTGATGGTTTATCCCACTCTTTCAGGAGACAGATTTTTGGTCATTCGACTAGCCTTTGGAGCCAATCAATCAGGTGATCAACTAGACAGTTGGTGTAATAATCGACTAGCGATCGGATTAGTTGGTTGATAGATTGACCAACTGAGCAGTCGACTATGTGTTGGACGATTGGATGGTCAAGTCGACTTGGTAAGTTGACTAGCCAATGTAACAACATATATTTTTGGGGATATATTACAACCACCAAAGGTTTTATGTGAACAATATATTCCCAATTTCAAGGAAATTGGTTATATCTAGAAACTATAAATAAAGGACCCTATGGGTCGATATAATAAGAAGTTTTTGTGTGTTTAATAATGCACTGTGATGTTCTGATAACAATGTGTTGTGCTTAAGTGTTGTAATGATGTCTTTAGATACCACTGATATTCTACAAAGTTTATTTCTCTTCGTTTCTTATGCAAATTATGTTATTGTTTCATTCAATGTTGCACCCAATCCCCAACATTCTATTTGACCACACACATGTTTAATTTCCATTGATCCAAAAATATGGATGGAAGAATATCCAGAGAGTCCTTGACTAGTGGCAGTGTAATGTTCCTGACTTGGCTAGTCTAGGAAACACTACTAATGTGTGTGTAGGATCAAAGGTTTACAGCATATAAATGATCATACAAATAATAAACGTGACAAAGGACTGCAAAGTTGTATTATGATATATCTTTGGATTACAAAAATGGCCAAATGCAGCTGAATAAATTGACAATACTCGACTAGATCAACAGACAAAGGATCTTTAGCTGGAATACAAATAAGCAACTAAAAGATAATACCCGAAATATGGGAGCACTGCAGAATCAATGGATGCATTGGGACTATGGAAGCTTTGACGGTAACTGCTGGAAGTATGGAAAGTTCGCCCTGGGAGATATACTTCTTGGAATGGCTTGGAAACTATCCCAAATGATGCGAACTGCTCTAGTCCTCAGTACTGGTATTTTTCAAACCCCTCTATTGATGAATCTGGACCCCATACGGATACCCCTAGGGGAATGCACCCTTCTTCTTCTGGAAAAATGTGTCCTAGTGATTCCACCATCGGAATTGGATGAGATATGTCTCAAAACAACCACCTTGGTATACTGGGAAATGGGTTGGAAGGGTTTCCCTGAATCTGGTCTGATGCTCGCTCAGGAACCCCAAATGCACCCGCCAAAAGTGTCGCACGTCCAAGTCTGGAAAATGCGTTCCAGTTGATTCCTCGATTAGAATCTAATGAAGAACTAGGAAAAAGATGTTCCTTGCCCTCCTCTCAAATGGGTCGGAGGGAAATCTCAAAATTCTCCCTGAATGGGTTAAGTCGAATAAAAATCCTATCAGAAGTTGCGCCCTCACTCTGGATGAATGCACCCTTGTTGCTGAACATAATGTAACTACTGATGAAGAATGATGGAAGACCCAAATGATCTTCCTGGTGACTAGGGTGTGTCTCTCAAAACCAAAATCATCCCACTAATGTCTTCCTCCTAGAATCCACTGAACTATCTCTCCTAAGATGCACCTCTTCTCCTCAATGATAAGTCATAATCTACATAATGATGAATTAGGTCCCTGACCCTTCCTTTATAGCTTTCCAAAACCCTAAATCCCTGATAAAACCCTAATTCATTGTTGAATTCCAAAACCCTAAATCACTACTGAAACCCTAATTCACTATTGCCTTCTTCCCTCCAAGTGACTTTTACTTTATTTTATTATTCCTTGATTAAATCACTTAATTAATTAATTAATTAACCATTTTACCTCTAAGAAGTGATTTATCCATCCTTATGGCTTCTCCAGCCACTGAAAGTCACTTCTCACCATATTTTCTTGTAGTTCTCTTCTTCCCGATTCCGATGAGCTATCACACTAAGAGGTTTCTCCAAGAAATATGCCCATTATGACCTTCTTAGTGAATTTAATTAAGATATGACCCATAATAACTCAAAATTACAGAAATCATTGGAATGCAATGAAACCAAAGCCAAGCTATGCATAATGGATCCTGATGATGAATAATGCAAGTCGGGCCCAAATAAACCCCTCAGTATCTCCCGAACTCTCTGTCACCCCTATCTGGCTACTTGGGTAGGCATAACACTCTGAAATGTTGTAATGTTATAATGTCCGAAAATGGGGACATTACAGTCCTCCCTGCCAGAGGATTGCTTGTCCTCAAGAAATAACTAAATCCAACTACATATGATACCAGGGTCCCAGATCCACCTATGTGACACAAGGTAGCCTCCCCTCAAGATTTGGTCTCTCCAAGTGCTCACCACACATGACACCCACATGCTCCTGATGAGTAGAATGATCAATGGCCAAAGAATCTCAGTCAACTCCCTGAGCAACCACTCTACTCTAAACTCAACTCCATCAAATGATGAACTACCAAGCATTCCAATCCCCGAATCCCATATCAAAATATGAATTGCAATGCCTCGTGAGATATAATCCTGTAACATATCACTACCATGAGTCTCCTGCAAATAACACACAATCTCAAACTGAAATGAGTCTGTCCTACCAGACCATACCAAACCCAACACAGCCCCACCGATTGAACATGTTCCTGCCATAGTGAGGTACTACAAGACCTCAACGAATCACAAACCAGTGATGTGCTCTACCCAATACTGAAACTCAATGGAAAATCAAGGGGATTTCCCCCTGCAAAGGTCCACTCATCTCCACCAGTCAATGAAATTCCCAACCTTGTAATCCCAGGGTCCCATGCTAGTCTCTGATAGGGACCATCATGTTGATGTTGCTCTACTCTGATCATGACTATCTGATCAAAGTATCCATTTTGGATCCTCCACTCCTGGATCCTCATAAGATGAAACAAACTATTGACCAAATGGACTCCTGGATCCCATGTCAAATTTGGAAGTTCATTACTTCCAATCCCCACTAACTATTGATGTGCCCTTCCAGTAACTTTCGAAATCACTCCACCCTCATCCCAATGAGAGTTTGAATATGTAGCAACCTCTGAGATATCCTTTGTCCCATGGCCTAGTATACTCTCCATAATGCCCAAGGCCTCAACTATCTGCGCCTGATGATCCACCCCTATCTTGATGTATGCAATCAAGACACTCCTGTTAGGTGGTCTCGGCCTACCAACTCTCCATGCCCCCTACCACTGTCTAGCTCCCCCTATGTCGCTATCAATGATGAAAGTATCGGGAAAGGCCATCATAAATATCTGCAACCAACTGTAGGACTGGAAAGTATCATATGCTTTGGTCAATCCAAAGGTCTTAACCAAAAGCTCATCCATCGGCATCCATGGTAAATAATCACCTGTACTCATCACTCAACACCAACCATTGGGTACAATATTAGGTATCTCTACCAACTATGGGTCAATCATTCTCCATCCATAATCACTCACACAACTGCATCTACAGTGAAGGTGATCTCCTAGATCTATATATTGCTGAAAGGGAGAGGAATCTCCATGCTCTACTGAGTACATCTCCTCCCTGCCATCTAGTGCATCCCCCTGAATCCCACTATACACCTCTGTATGTCTCTATGAAATACCACTCATCATTATGTTCCCCTGCATACTCATGTGATCTCATGTATACACATGTAACATCATGGATCTTGGGTGTACTACGAGGTCATCCTCTACATGAAGGTTAACCAATCCTGGAACATAAATGGAAGGGTCCTCAAAATTGTCCCTAGCTTTGGAATCCCCATGTGTACGTGTGTGCCCAACTGTCTCACCACCCCTCATGAAGGGTGGTCCCTGTGACCTATGGATATCCTCATGTATCTCTAGATCATATCTCTCCATACTCATCAGTGATCTTGGGTACTCCTCATGCTCCTCCCTTAACTGGTGCTCCACTGCTAAACCACCAACATCCTCTCGCAATGTGGTTGAGGGATATATCTGAGTCTTTGTTGAAATAGGTGTAGTGGATTTTTGTCTAGTTTCCTCAAAGAGCTCTTCTGATCTAGACTCTGATTCCTGAAGGGTTTTCTGTGTGCCTTCCAAGAATCTCCATGTTCTCACCAACTCATGAGTGATTCGGTCCACCTCAACCTCCTTCTCCCTCAATGCCCTATGATACACCTTGCCAACCTCCAATAGGTAATTCCTGTCCATCAACAACTGTTGGTAGTCGACCCTCATCACAATCACTCTCTCCCTGAGTGTATGGAAGTCATCAATGGCAAGTCCCCCATATAAAATATCTTGTGCCATCGAGGCCCTCAAACAATAACCTACCACCAATGCATGTGTATCATCAATGCATCTAGTGGTTGCCATGATCATGCCCTGACTGACTCTCAACTGTCCTGCCTAGTGTCGTGACTTCTAGTCACAATCCTGCTGAGGTGCTACCTCATGCCTCTCATTGCTAGTGTCAACAATGGAATCCTGAACAACACACTCCTCAAAATATAAGGCACTGAATTGCCCACTGTCCCCTGTGCTATTGAGTCCTCCTACATGCCACTGCACGCCATCACCAACTGCGGCCCCTATCTGAATCGCACCATATCCTATATGGGCAGCTGTATCATCCTGTGCACTCACCCTACTAATATCATCTATGCTTGGATCCCATACAGATGTGTCCAGAAACGTGTTATGGTCATTCCGACCAATAAGGAGTGCATCCTCATCACTATAGATCGATCCTGGGAGTGAGCGTCCCAACAAGTTGTCGCTCTTCACAACCTGGTCCATCAATGGAATCTCCAAGAGTGGCGATTCACTCTCCTCATACTGGTAGGTATGTATAAGGTCAACTATCTCCAATCCATACCTCTCCTCCTGGGTTTGCAGATCCATATGTTACTTGTGTACAATCCCCACGCAAGGCTCCTCTACCATGTTAGGAATGCCACTGATATCCTCATGTGTCATAGCTAACACAGGTGACTGAGAACATGAAAAATGTGGTTCACTCATCATAGGAAGCTCATCATTCTCCATACATGACTTCCTGGAAGCCATGTCTACACCCACCGGTAGGTCATCCAACCTCCTAAGATCATCATGTTTAAGTTCCAACACATATGAATCCTCACAAGTGTCACCACTATGCCGAAGTGTTTAATCCTCAACATTACCTGATGGGGAAGATGAAGGATATGCGATATCATCCTATCCATCCAACTATCCCTTAGATGCGCAAGACTCACTACCCTTATCGGACTGGTATAAATAGGCATCTATGGTTGCATTCACATGCATCTCTTCATCCTCATTGTCATAGTGCACCTCAACAATGCGCACCTTCCCTTTACCCCTGCATCGATGATTTGGCTTCCAAGGAACTTTGCAACTGTAGCAATGCTCCCTGCATCTAATGGGTGTAGGCTCCATCTGTGCTCCTATCAATCCACTTGTTGGTAATGATGTATCTACATCCTTATCTGATTTTCCCCTTAGGCTAGCAGGAAAACTAGCTCTGATACCATTGTAATGTTCCTGACTTGGCTAGTCTAGGAAACACTGCTAATGTGTGTGTAGGATCAAAGGTTTACAGCATATAAATGATCATACAAATAATAAATGTGACAAAGGACTGCAAAGTTGTATTATGATATCTCTATGGAATACAAAAATGGCCGAATGCGGCTAAATAAACTGAAAATATTCGACTAGATCAATAGACAAAGGATCTTTATCCAGAATACAAATAAGCAACTAAAAGATAATACCCAGAATATGGGAGCACTGTGGAATCAATGGATGCGTTGGGACTATGGCAGCTCTGACAGTAACTGCTGGAAGTCTGGAAAGTTCGCACTGGGAGATATACTTCTCAGAATGGCCTGGAAACTGTCCCAAATGATGCACCCTGCTCTAGTCCTCAGTACTGGTATCTGTCAGACCCCTCTACTAATGAATCTGGACCCCAGATGAATACCCCTAGGGGAATGCGCCCCTCTTCTTCTAGCAAAATGCGTCCTAGTGATTCCACCATCGGAATCAGACAAGATATGTCTCAAAACGACCGTGACAAGTCATAATCTGCATAATGATGAATTAGGTCCCTGACCCTTACTTTATAGCTTTCCAAAACCCTAAATCCCTGCTAAAACCCTAATTCACTGTTGACTTCCAAAACCCTAAATCACTATTGAAACCCTAATTCACTATTGACTTCTTCCCTCCAAGTGACTTTTACTTTATTTTATTATTCCTTGATTAAATCACTTAATTAATTAATTAATTAACCATTTTACCTCTAAAAAGTGATTTATCCATCCTTATGGCTTCTCCAGCCACTGAAAGTCACTTCTCACCATCTTATCCTGTAGTGATCTTCTTCACGATTCCAATGAGCTATCACACTAAGAGGTTTCTCCAAGAAATATGCCCATTATGACCTTCTTAGTGAATTTAATTAAGATATGACCCATAATAACTCAAAATTACAAAAATCATCGGAATGCAACGAAACCAAAGCCAAGTTGTGCGGAATGGATCCTGATGATGAATAATGCAAGTCAGGCCCAAATAAACCCTTCAGTATCTCCCAAACTCTCTGTCACCCGTATCTGGCTACTCGGGTAGGCATAACACTCTGAAATGTTGTATTGTTATAATGTCCCAAAATGGGGACATTGCAGGCAAGGCCACCGACCTAGGGCTTGATTCAGGTTCATGCCCAGAAGAACCATGTAGAAATTTCATTGGCAAATCCAGATTGTTGTGCCCTTGTATGGGTTTGTTGAGTATTCAAGTTCTTCTTCTTCCATTTACCGAGTAGATAGAGGAGGAAACATGGCGACGAGAGTGTGGATCTAGATTTGTCACATGATAGTTACATAGCGAGAAAACCCTTGCTAAAAAAGGGACTGAAAAAACCATATCCCTTTCCACAGAGCCATTATTTTCTCTATCTACACTCATCTAAAATAATTCTATTGTATATTTATTGTTATTTGGAAATTTAAATTGTGAAAATTTGTAATCATTTTTTCTATTTAATATTGATTTTTAAATGGTTATAAAAAGAAATACCAAGAAAAAAAGCAATCAACGCAAGAAGGAGAGGTTGATAATTTATAAATTCTTAATATGAGAGAGAATATTAAAGAGTTAGAAGAAAGAATAAATAACAATTTGACCTTAAATATTGTTGTATGTCAAACCCATCAAAGAGGAAATCAATAAGTATATAGAGTTAGACCATGAGTCAACTTGTCTCATAGAAGGATAAACAACCTAAGAAGGAGAGGTCGATAATTTAGAAAATATTAATACGAGTAACAATATTAAAGAGCTAAAAGAAAAGCTAAATAAAAAATTGGTCTTAAATAGTTTGGAAAGTAAATTGGATATCAAACCCATAGAAAAAAAATGAACAAGATTATAAAGTTATACCTTGATCCAACTTGTCTCATAGAAGAAAAGATGGTGGGAAATCAATTGAGTATAAATATAGGTTAATTTGTATTAAGGTAAGATCTAATTGTTGGCATGTTTTTCAGACATAGGAAGAGTATGCATGTTTGTCATTGATGGAAAAGATCAATACCAGTAGCGCAACAATGATCGCATGGAAAGATCAGAAGCGAAAACTCCAGGAGTCAAGGAAGCAACTCACGACAAGAATGATGAAATTGCGAAATGTGAAACCATGACATTTCAAGGTTTCATATACCAGGAGTTGGAGGTGTCGAGGACAATCACGACAAGAATGTCGAAATGGAGAAATGTGAAACGCTGAAATACGTTGATCTGACTCCATTTCGGAGTTTCGAATACCGGGAGTTGGAGGTGTCAAGGACACTCACGACAAGAATGCTGAAACAGCGAAATGCGAAACGCCGAAATACATTGATCTGACTCCATTTTAGAGTTTCAGATACCGAGAGTTGGAGGTGTCAAGAACACTCATGACAAGAATGTCGAAATCATGAAATGTGAAACCACAACTTAATCTGAGTCATTGATGAAAGAAATATCTGGACCGTCGAATCATCAAGATTGTGGACCGTTCATCTAACTCCATTTTGGGGTTTTGGATACAAGGAGTTGGAGGAGTCAAGGAAGCAACTCGCGGCAGGAACTCGTGATATGCGAAATCATGAAAAGATATGGACCGTCAAATCATCAAGATTGTGGACCATTGATCTGACTCCATTTCGAAGTTTCGGACACCAAGAGTTGGAGGAGTCACGAGTCGAGACTCTTCATCACAGGAGTCCCGAAGTTGTGAAATGCGAAACGTCGATCATTTTGGGGTTTGTGACTTGGATTGTCGAGATACTTCTCCACATGAATGCTGAAATGTAGGAATGTTGAAATGCAAAATCACGAAAGCACTTTATGGATAAATGCTTGGTCACAACTGTGGGCATGTGAACTAAGGATCTTGCAAGTTGCAAGGCTCCATTTCATGATTGGGAGTTGGAAGAGTCAGAGTGACTCGCAACAAATTTGTGAAATGTGAAATTGCGAAATACAGTTTCGAATAAGGTTGTGGTCACAGCTAGTGGTCACATCTGCGGAAGATGGAGGAAGGAGCTAGTGCAACCAAGCTCCATTTCGGATATCGTGACTTGGAGAGTCGAGATACCTCATCCCCAGATCCACGAAATGTGAGTCACAAAAGAACCTTCTGAACAGACATGTGGTCACCGCATGAGGCCACATGTGAAAGGAAAGGTGAAAGGTTCCAAAGGCACAAGGCTTAATAGGTTCATAGTGTAACTACTAGAAATGACTAATGGTTTATGTCAGAGGACTCGAAGAGACTTCAGGGTGATCACCAAATAAGATTAAGAGTCTCAAGGCATCTTCCAGTGGCATGAAGACTGTTCATAGAGGCTATTGACAGATGTAAGATGGTTGGAGCCTGGAACTACAGTAGAGGGAATGAGCTCGACTGTGACAGAGAAGACAAAGAATCTCGACTGTTGGAGAGGCTAAGGAATCTCGGCATAACACCCAGTGATGATGGACACATGGGTTTAACCACCAGATAAGCTAAAGAGTTGTAAGGATGATCAGGAAGAGCACTTGACATGGGGAGAGCATGCAGAAGATGCACAGAGAGAATAAAAAATGCAGAATAGAGAAGAGATTGGGTGTTGTTGAGAGTGATTCAGGTGTGTACAAGGAGGAAGAGTACAGCAGCTAAAATGAACAGAAGAGGAATGGTGCTTAGAAGGGACATGGCGCACAGAGAATAAAAGGAAGAAGAACATAAAACGTAAGAAAGGGGTCTAGGAAGACACTGATGCAGGTAGAGCAGAGCAGTGTAGCAGAATAGTGATGAGACCAGTAAGCCATTGATAAATATTGTATTACTGTGATAAATTTATATATAGCAAACTTTATATTCTAAGGTGGTTGGGAGGTGCTAGGGAGGACTGTTTTCCTCAGAGGTTCAAGTGGGTGCTTGAACACAGGGAGTTGTAGCTTCCATCTGGTTGGAGCCAAAGAAACCAGGGTGGCAGGGTGGTGCAAGGGAGAACTGTTGTTCTTTGTTATACAGGTTGGTTCCCATGTGACTGGAAGTTGGTGCTTCCATCCAGTTGGTCCTGGAACACTTAGGGAGTTGTTGCTTCCTTCTAGTGGGTGCTAGAGAAACCAGGGAGTTGGTTCTTCCTTCTAGTGGGTGCTAGAGAAACCAGGGAGTTGGTGCTTCCTTCTAGTAGGTGCTAGAGAAAACAGAGAGTTAGTGCTCTCAGCAAGTTGCAGCTTGCAAAACAGAGGTCATAGCCTCACAATGAGTTGGAGCTCATATGTATGATAATGTAAAGAATGTAAAGATTACTTATCATATCAAGAAGAAGAGGTTTTTACCCTTTATGGGTTTCCTCAGGAAATATCTCTCTGTATATTTCATATGTGTGACTGATGTCAAATGTTCTATTGCTTACCTCTCTTTATTAGTGTGATTTTCATTGAGCGCTCTGTAAAGAGTTTAAAATAAGCATAATTGTTTAAGCATGGTAACAACTGATTCACACCCCCCCCCCCTCTCAGTTGTCCAACAATAGGTATCAAAGCGGGTTCCTTTTATCTAAAGGTATATCTATAAGCTTAAACATGACAAGTCATGAAGGGACTTCAACCACTAAGCCTCCTCTGTTTGATGGAACAAATTTTTCCTTCTGGAAGGTTAGAATGAGAACATACCTAATGGCCTTAGGTGTTGATGTTTGGGATGTAGTAGAGAAAGGATACATAAAGGCTGTTGTGCTAGCTTCCAAGGATGATAAGTTAGAATTTAGATTTAATGCTAAGTGAATGGATGTTATCTTGAATGGACTTGCAGAAGCCAAGTTTGTAAAGGTGATGCATCTTCAAACTACCAAAGAAATGTGGGATAAACTTATTAGCAGTTATGAAGGAAATGAGAAAGTAAAAGATGCCAAACTTCAAACATTTAGGTTAAAGTTTGAACAACTAAAGATGAATGAAGATGAAACAGTTAGAAAGTATTTTTTAAGAGTTGAAGAGCTTGTGAATACCATGAAGGGTCTTGGTTAGAAGATTGAAGAATCAATTTTAGTTCAGAAGATTTTAAGATCTTTGCTTGATAAATTTAATCCAAAAGTCTCTACAATAGAAGAACTAAATGATCTTAAAACTTTGTCCATTGATCAGCTCCTAGGAACTTTAACTGCATATGAAATGAGAATCAACAAAGATAAATCCATTACTAGAGAAGCATCTTTTAAGGCAGACAAGAATACTGATTCAGATTTAGATGATATTGAGGCAAAATTTGTGAGAAGATTAAAGAAAGGATCAGGCAAATACAAAGGTAAGTTGCCCTTCAAATGTTTCAATTGTGGTAAGATAGGTCATTTCTCAAATAAGTGTCCACACAAGAAGAAGGACCAG
>ML784313.1:334699-365530 GCA_009831015.1 Picea engelmannii
TACATTTCCCTCATAAAAGAGGGTTTCCTTCTAGGGCAAAAAACCCTAACATAATCTCTACCATTAGATCTGCGACCTTATAATGAACGGTCCAGATTTACAATGAAATTACAATATACTTTTATAAGGCAATTTTTTCTTCGAGGGCTTCGCCCCCGAAACCCCCATCGGGGGATGCTACCCCCAAACCCTCGCTGGGGGCTCGCTTGCCCCCAGACCCCCCAGTCAGGGGGATGGACCCCCCGGACCCCGCAGAGGGGGTACCCCCTCTGTGCTCCCCCACGTGGAAGAGTGTACATACTTCTGGGGTGTAAATAATTCATGGGGTATAAACATGGCTGAAAGCAAGGACCTCTGAATCAGGAAGATAATCAGGCTCCACAACCAACAAAACCTTGATGAAGACTTTGCCCTTCTAAAAGTGGAATTAGAAGAGGCAAAGAAAATCGAGGACATTCTGAAACAACAGTTATCGGAGAAGAAAACAAGGTGTGAATCCTTAGAAGAAGAAGTAGTGAAAACCAGAAAAGAGATGGAGAAGTTTAATCAATTGTATCACCAAACTCTGTCAAGTATTAAAGCTTCGGAAGGGTTAACCTCCATTCTAAATCAGCAAAGAAACCCAAAGTTGAAAGCTAGCTTGGGATATGAAGAAGGATCAAGTAGTGATCATCCAAGTAATACAGAACCTATCAAGTTTGTCAAATCCTCAAACATTGAAAACAATCACTCTGCAGAAACAAAGAAAGAGAATCAACCACCGAGAAGGAATGAAAGAAAAAGTATCAAAACCGAACCTATAGATCAGAGAAATTATCAACATGGAAGAAATCGACTCACTGAAAGAAGACAATCTTTTTCCAGGTACAAAGGATTTTTCTATGGATATAGTTTTTTCTGTTCTAACTTTGGTCACAAAGCTATAAATTGTTCTTTAAGATTTAGATATGAGCAATAAAGTTTTTCAAGAAGATTGAGATAGCCAAGCAACAAACAATCATAGACTATAAATCATGTGATGACTGGGAGAAGGACACAGGTGAAACACAACAACAGTTATGAGCATAACAATCGTTATGATATGTTATTCAGTGAACCAGAATGTTACAACTGCCATAATTATGGACATAAAGCTGCAGACTGTCACTTAAGAAACTATAAGCCAGATCTAAATCCTGCTGCTGAAAATTTCAAGGTTTGGAAGAAGAAAGAAGATGACCAGTGCGGATTAGTGTTATCAGCCCAAAGACAAAATAATCCCTGGTATATTGACAGTGGATGTTCCAAACATATGACTGGAGACAAAAGTAAGTTTCTAAATCTAAGTGAAAGCAAATCAGGGAATGTAACTTTTGGAAATGATGCACCAAGAAAAATAAAAGGTAAAGGAATGGTAAGTTTGAGTAATGGCAAAGGAAAAGCCCAAGATGTGTTATTTGTATATGGTCTGAAACATAATCTACTAAGTTTCAGTGAAGTTTGTGACAAAGGATGTGAAGTTGTTTTTACTTCTAAAGACTGTAAAATAAATTCTTTGAGTTCAGGACAACTAGTTGCAAAAGGGATAAGAATAGAAAACAATGTCTATGTGTTAAAAGAAGAAAAAGAAGAATGCCACTTAAGCAAATATGATGAAAGTTGGTTGTGGCATAGGAGACTTGGACACCTAAATTTTGATCATATAATCAAGCTCAGAAACAATGGGGCAGTAAAAGATCTTCCGAAGATATCAAAGCCATACGACTCTGTTTGTAAACCTTGCGAGATAGGAAAACTTACTCACACTCAGTTCAAATCTAAAAACTTTCCTTCAACAGAAAAACCTCTCCAGTTAGTACATATGGATTTATGTGGACCATCAAGGAAAGAACGTACAGGAAAAGAAAATTATTTTATGTTGATTACTGATGATTATTCTAAAATAACATGGGTTTCCTTTTTGAAGGAAAAATCTGAAGCATTTGAAAAATTCAAAGTGTTTAAGGCTCTGACTAAGAATCAAACAGGAAAAAGATTAAAGGCGGTAAGGTCTGATAGAGGAGGAGAGTTTAGTTCATGGAACTTCAAAGAGTTATGTGATAAACATGGGATCAAAAGAGAGTACACAATTCCAAGGACTCCACAACAAAATGGAGTTGTTGAGAGGCATAATAGATCAGTACAGCAAATGGCAAGATCAATGATGAATGAAAGGAACATACCTCAGACATATTGGGTGGAAGCAATTCATACATTTGTCCATATCCTTAACAAAGCTCACCTCAGGCCACACAGTGACAAGACTCCTTATGAACTATGGTTTGGAAGACCTACTTCAATCAAGCATTTTAAAGTCTTTGAGAGTAAATGTTATATCAAGAACAATGATGAAAATATTGGCAAATATGATGACAGGGCTGATGAAGGTATCTTCGTGGGTTATGCTACAAACAGTAAAGGGTATAGATGCTACAATAAGAGGCTGCATAAACTAATTGATTGTATAGACATAAAAGTTGATGAAGAAATCTCGATCAAAAATGTAAGCAGTGTTGAACCAAGAACATAAGATATAGTTGAAGATGAAGATGAACAGGTCCAAGGATCATAAAGAGAAGAATCTGAATCAGATGTAGATACAAATACTCAGGCTGACATAAATCAGTAGAAAGAAACAAACTCACCTCTCAGAATTGTTAGAAAGAATCATCCTGAAAAACAGATAATTGGGGATATAAATAAGCGAGTTCAGACAAGAAAGAAATTGATTAAAGACTCAGAACTATCTCATATTGTTTTTTTCTCTATGACTGAACCTAAAAATTTTGATGAAGCTAGCCAGCATGTTGATTGGATTAGAACTATGAATGAAGAGCTTGATCAAATTGAGAAGAGCAATACTTGGGAGCTTGTCCCTAGACTTGAAGATAAGAATGTAATAGGTTCCAAATGGGTGTTCAAAAATAAAATGAATGAAAAAGGACAAGTTGTTAGAAATAAAGCTAGAGTGGTCTGTAAAGGGTATGCACAAGTTGAAGGTCGGGACTTTGATGAAACTTTTGGACCAATGGCAATATTAGAAGCCATCAGAATGTTCCTTGCATATTCATGCCATAAGAACTTTAAAGTGTATCAGATGGATTTTAAGTCAACTTTTCTTAATGGAGATCTAGAGGAAGAAGTATATATGGAGAAACCTAAAGGATTCTCATTGACAAATAATCCTAATTATGTTTGCAAGATGAAGAAGGCATTATATGGACTGAAACAAGCACCACGAGTTTGGTATTATAGACTGGACAAATTTTTACAAGACAAAGGGTTCAAGAAAGGTATTGTTGACAGCAATCTCTACATTAAGTCTGAAGGTGATAATCTACTAGTTGTTTTGGTTTATGTAGATGATATTATTTTTTATTGTACTAATCAATCATCTGTCAAGTGGTTTGATAACTCTATGCAAACGGAGCTTGAGATGTCCATGATAGGAGCACTGTCATATTTTTTTGGTTTACAAGTAAATCAAAGTTCTACAGGAATATTTATCTCTCAAGAAAAATATTTGAAAGAGATGTTGAAGAAATTTCAGATGGAGGATTCCTTTCTTGTTAGTACACCTATGGTGGTTGGTTTCAAGCTCAGTAAAGATGATATGTCACCTAATGTTGATCAAAGGACATACCGATCAATGATAGGCAGTGTTTTGTACATCGCAGTATCCCGTCCTGATATAATGCAAGTTGTTGGAATGGTAGGTCGTTATCAGTCTTCTCCTGAACAAAGTCACTTGGTAGCTTTCACAAGGATATTCAAATACTTGAAGGGAAAAATGACTTATGGTTTGTGGTATCCTAGAAATTAGAATTTTCAGTTAACTTCTTATTCAGATGCATATTGGGAAAACTATGTTGATACCATTTTCATTCCAAGACTAAGCATATTCTTCATTCCAAGACTAAGCATATTCCAATAAAATACCATTTTCTCAGAGAACAAGTTACAAACAGAATTGTTCAGCTGAATTATATTTCTTCCACAGAACAGATTGTTAATATCTTTACTAAACCATTAGCAGCGACCCCTTTTGGATATCTTCATCAAAAGTTTGGGGTTATAACTTCTTTCCTTTAAACTGATCACCTGGTCAGGGGGAGTACTTATTGAATATCTATTTTATTTCTAAGCTGCTCATAGTTGACAGGGAGAGTATGTACTGCAACAGCTCAGGGGGAGAATGTTTCTTCTTTAACATTGATGTCAAAGGGGGAGAAAGTGTGGTAATTTCAAGGATGCTACAGTGGTATAGTTGGACGTTCTTCAAGGGGTTTCCATCAATGCCAAAGGAGGAGATTGTCGGCATGTCTTTCAGACAGAGGCAGAGTATGCGTGTTTGTCATTGATGGAAAAGATCAAGACCAGCAGCACAACGATGATCGCATGGCAAGATCAGAAGAGAAAACTCCAGGAGTCAAGGAATCAACTCACGACAAGAATGATGAAATTGTGAAATGTGAAACCACGACATTTTGGGGTTTCGAATACTGAGATTTGGAGGTGTCAAGGACACTCACGACAAAAATGCCGAAACAACGAAACGAGAAACGTCGAAATACGTTGATCTAAATCCATTTCGGAGTTTCGGATACCAGGAGTTGTAGGTGTCAAGGACACTCATGACAAGAATGCCGAAATGGTGAAATGAGAAATGCCAAAATACGTTGATCTGACTCCACGTCGAAGTTTTGGATACCGGGAGTTGGAGGTGTCAAGAACACTCACGAAAAGAATGTCGAAATCACGAAATGCGAAACCACGACTTAATCTGAGTCGTTGATGAAAGAAATATCTGGACTGTCGAATCATCAAGATTGTGGACCGTTGATCTGACTCTGGAGTTTCGGATACTGGGAGTTGGAGGAGTCAAGGAAGCAACTCACGACAGGAACTCGTGATATAAAAAATCACGAAAAGATCTGGACCGTCGAATCATCAAGATTGTCGATCGTTGATCTGACTCCATTTTGGAGTTTCGGATACGGGGAGTTGGAGGAGTCAAGAGTTGAGACTCTTCATCACAGGAGTCCCGAAGTTGCGAAATACGAAACGCCGATCATTTTGGGGTTTGTGACTTGGAGTGTCGAGATACTTCTCCATAGGAATGTCGAAATGTAGGAATGCCAAAATGCGAAATCACGAAAGCACTTTATGGATAAACACTTGGTCACAACTGTGGGCATGTGAAGGAAGGAGCTTGCAAGTTGCAAGGCTCCATTTTGTGATCGGGAGTTGGAAGAGTCAGAGTGACTCGCAACAAATTTGCGAAATGCAAAATTGTGAAATGCAGTTTCAAATAAGGCTGTGGTCACATCTGCGAAAGATGGAGGAAGGAGCTAGTGCAACCAAGCTCCATTTTAGAGATCATGACTTGGAGAGTCGAAATACCTTATCCCCAAATCTACGAAACGTGAGTCACAAAAGCACCTTCTAAATAGGCGTGTGGTCACCGCCTGAGGCCACATGTGAAAGGAAAGGTGAAAGGTGCCAAAGGCATAAGGCTCAATAGGTTCATATTGTAATTGCTAGAAACGACTGATGGTTTTTGTCAGAGGACTCGAAGAAACTTCAGGGTGATCGCTAGAGAAGATGAAGAGTCTCGAGGCATCCTCCAGTGGCATGAAGACTATTTATAGAGGCTATTGACAGATGTAAGATGGTTGGAGCCTGGAACTGCAACAGAGGCAATGAGCTTGACTGTGACAGAGAAGACGAAGAGTCTCGACTGCTGGAGAGGCTAAGGAATCTTGGCATAACACCCAGTGATGATGGACACATGGGTTTAACCACCAAAGAAGCTGAAGAATTGCAAGGATGATCAGGCAGAGTACTTGACATGGGGAGAGCATGCATAAGAATAGTGAATAGAGGATGCAGAAGATGCACAAAGAGAATAAAAACACAAAATAGAGAAGAGATTGGGTGTTGTTGAGAGTGATTCAGGTGTGTAGAAGGAGGCAGAGTGCAGCAGCTGAAATGCACAGAAGAGGAATGGTGCTTAGAAGGGACATGGTGCACAGAGCATAAAAGGTAGAAGAACATAAAGCGTAAGTAAGGGGTGCAGGAAGACATTGATGCAGGTAGAGAAGAGCAGTGTAGCAGAATAGTGATGAGACCGGTAAGCCATTGATAAATATTGTATCACTGTGATAAACTTATATATAGAAAAATTTATATTTCAGGGTGGTTGGGAGGTGCTAGGGAGGACTGTTGTCCTGAGAGGTTCAAGTGGGTGCTTGAACACAGGGAGTTGTAGCTTCCATCTTGTTACAGCCAGAGAAACCAGGGTGGCAGGGTGGTGCAAGGGAGAACTGTTGTTCTCTATTATACAGGTTGGTGCCTGTGTGACTAGAAGTTGGTGCTTCCATCCAGTTGGTGCCGGAACACTTAGGGAGTTGTTGCTTCCTTCTAGTGGGTGCTAGAGAAACCAGGGAGTTGGTGCTTCCTTCTAGTGGGTTCTAGAGAAACTAGGGAGTTGGTGCTTCCTTCTAGTAGGTGCTAGAGAAAACAGAGAGTTGGTGCTTTCAGCAAGTTGCATCTTGCAAAATAGAGGTTGTAGCCTCACAATGAGTTGGAGCTCATATGTATGATAATGTACAGAATGTAAAGATTACTTATCATATCAAGAAGAAGAGGTTTTTACCCTTTATGGGTTTCTTCAAGAAATATCCGTCTTTGTATATTTCATATGTGTGACTGATGTTGAATTTTCTATTGCTTACCTCTCTGCATTATTGTGATTGTCATTGAGTGCTCTGTAAAGAGTTTAAAATAAGCATAATTGTTTAAGCATGGTAACAACTAATCCACCCCTCCCCCCTCTTAGTTTTCCAACACTAATAACTATAAAAATCACATATTTAGTCAAACTCCAAGTTTAAAAGGATCGAGGATATTTATAAATGAAGACCTCATTCAAGAAGATCAAGCTAAATTAAGAAAGAAAGTTCAAAAGATAAAAGAAGACAAAAAGGAAGGAAAACATGCAATAATTAGTTAAAAAAAGTGATTAATGGGATAGAGACTAAAAAGATAATAATAAATAGGAATGTGTGAGACTTTGAACTCATTCTTGGAACTTTCATGGATTTCCATGGAGCAAAGGACCCATGTTAAGTTGGATCGTGAGTGGAATTGGCATTATATTTCTTGTTGAAACTTGGGAGCATGAAGAATATAAGATACCTAAGAAGGATTTGTCTTGTGGTCGGTATGGAACAAGAGATCCTACCAGCATAAGACTTTGAGAATATCTTGTTACGCAAAGAACATTTTTCCTCACATTTGGCTTCATAAGAAAGACCCTTTCCATTAGTATATGTGGATGGAGATTTTAGATATTAATGCTAAGAATATTTATATAGAAATATGTTATTTCATGCCTATTAATTCTACCTTTTATAAGAAAAACAATCTAGATAAAATTGTCCTTACAATGACTTAGAAGAAGATATTACAATATGAGAAATGAAGGAAGTATCCTCTTGCTTGGAGACTTTAGTGTTGGAAAAAAACTAATCAAACTATTATTTTAAGCAACGAATCAAACCCTAATACTCTATGTCTAGATGATGACCTTGTTTTAGTTAGTAGATATGAAAGAAACTATAAATACTTGGTTGAGAATTTGTTTAGTATCAATTTTATCAAGCTCTATATTCATCAAGATCTAATAATTTGCAATGGTCTAGTGAAGTTGTCGAAATCCAACAAGATGACTAGTATTCATGGGATTGGTAGAAATCTCAGAGATGATGTGATATCTGATATCCTCTTATACAACCAAATAGTAAATTTTGACATCTTAAATGACCACAAACCTAACTCTGATCATAGACCTTTAACCCTAAATCTAAACTTTTCATGGACACAAGATCCACAAAGATAATTCTGATAACCAAAATCACTTGATCTTCGAAAAAAATAAAACTGATTTATTTTTAAAGGATTTAAAAAATGAATTAGATATCCTATCAAATAAGGACAATATTGAAGATCACTATCATAATTTTACAAAAACCCTCTCTACTTCCATTAACAATCTCTCTATCGAGGTGTTTTGTAAAAGTAAAATAGAACAACACTTGGTATGATAAGGAGTGTAAGATTGTTAGAAAATCCATTAGGGATGCTTCTAACACTTACTTAAAATCCATCAAGAGAAATAGGTACAAATCCCTAACTAAAAGAAAAAAAATGCACTATCATTTATCTGAAATTAGATGGACTATAATTATACCTATTTGGTTTCCTTATTTTCCAAGTGGACGAACTTAAATTTTGAAGTTTGAAGTGGAGTTTATTCCTCCTCTTCCAAACTCTTTGAACCCTTCTCCTTATCACATCCATCATGAATTCTTGTTCATTTTCTAGTTCAACTTTATTGGTCTTTTGTGGCAGATGGAAAATTAAATTATTCTCATCCTCTTCTAGTTCTAGGTGCACCATTGTGGTAGAAGAATTAACTTCTATAAAAATGATGTTTCTGTTATATGAAAATTCTTAGCCACATTATTCCAAAGTATGTACCATTTCACACCAAGTCCATAACGAATGAAGATACATTTCACTTCCTTGTTATCCAACTTTGACTACTTTTCCTTAGGAACATTGTGACATCCCCATTTTGACCCCTTGTTTAAAATGTAATTAATGATGTTTAGTGTAGTTTATGATGGCATGGATATTTTTTTATCGTGCCAAGTTGAACTATACAAATAAAAGATAATGTATATGTATATTATGTTAATTAATGAAAATTTCCAAGTGGAAAACTAAGGACATGAGCACCTATAGGGACCATGATACCAAAAACAGGGAATGGTGAGGGGGTCTTGGGGATTCACCTTGTAAAAAATTCCAAGCCAACCTTTCCTAGACTATTTTTGCTAATATTGGAATTGGAAAATGTTTCACTCATTTTCCCTCCAACCCAATTCATTTAATGAGAAAGACCTTGTTGGTTGAGAGGTATCCTACCCACAATTATGGAAGCATGGGGTCATCATTGAGAAGTCTCTCAACAAAAAATGCATGGGATGGGAATGAGTACTCACCTCAAAATTCACAGATGAACCAAGCCACATGGGAAAGAGAGATAATTGTGAACTTGTGGAGATGCAAAAAAATGGGTAATCAGAAAAACTTTGTATTTAGTGAAATGCAAAGAGATATGAGTTCAAGATGAGCATTTTTGCAAAGGAAAAATTATCATATTTCCCTTCATTTGAGCCCTAGGATTCACATCGGAGGTGCTATGGATTGTTGGGAAGTAGGGAAACAAACTTGGCCTTGATGGGTGCATGATAGAAACTATAAGAACGAGTTCCCTGAGGGACTATGGAGAAGCAAAAGGGAATTTATCTCTCATGTTCTGTTGATCCAGTAGGAGAGGGGTCTAGAGTTGTGGGGATCCTGAGAACTAGCTAGGAAATTCCATGTGAATTTACTCTTGGAGAGGTTGTCATATTACCCTTACTAGTGGTGATATTTTACAAAAATTCACCCTAGTGGTATTGGTCTAGCTAGGGTGTGGCCAATTGTATAAAGGAATGTGCAGTTGATCCTATGGTTGGGTGGAAAAGTGCTTGCCCTCAGTCAATTTTCTAGCAACTTAAATTTTAGATAAGTTATTTCAGTATGGTCATAAATTCACAAATAGCTTGTCTTATTTTGTTTCACGAAATATTATTGCATGTGATTTTGAAAAGTAATTGGTTGTGGTAAAATTGCATGGGAGGTTCTATATGCATAGTTGTATTAGAAACTTTAGTTGTTGCATTAGAAATTACAATGACTCTCCTTGTGCATGTTTTTAATGCAGTGAAATTTTAGACAAGGTTTTATCATGATAGATTATGTGTGATTAACTATTTGAAAACTAGAATCATAGCTAAGGGATAATCAAGAAATTACAACTCTCAGAGTTAGTATCTTGATTGCATACTCGAATTTATATCTTAAAACTTGTGGAAATGCAATCCAAGTTGCATTGATGAATTGCCTCTACATTGTGTTCATGAATGAATAATGATTTCTAAATTTGTTATTTATTGGAATGAATTGAGGAAGACTATGGTTTTATCTTGGAAGGTTCTGTGTGAGAAAACAACATAAGAAATATTCTTGTCATGACAATTTTTATGAATGTTGTATTCTTTCCTTATGACCCTTTGATTGTTGAATTCCCATACATGTTGATTGTGGATACTGGTTATATTAATGATTCATAGGTTTGTTTTATCCTTTATTGGAACCCATTCCCTAACGAGGGGTGTGGGGGGGGATTCCCCCCCCACAACTATCGCCAAGGGGGAGGCAACAATTATTGTAGCTCCCCTGGCGGGGGATTCAGGGGCAGAGCCCCCGAACTGAAATATTGGGAAAAATTGCCTTGTAAAATATTGTAATTTCGTAGTCTATCTGGACCGTTCTTTATAAGGTCACATATATGACAGTAGAAGTTATTTTAGGGGGTTTTTTCCCTAGAAGGAAACCCTATTTTATGTGGGAATTGTATTGTGGTTGTGTATTGTTGCGAATATTGTATTTTGAGAGGATATTGTGAGAGGAAGAAAAGGAAGTTACAACGGGTGTATTGTAGGTTGTATTCCTTGATTTTGTTGGATAATAATAAGGAAGGACTTGACAATTTATCTAGTGGACGTAGCCCACATTGGGTGTATCTTTTGTGTTTTATTTTCACATTTGTTTTATTTTATTGCTCCATGATCCTATTTTTCTAACAATTTGTATCAGAGTAAAAGGTAACTCATAGGAAAAAAGGGTTCTTGGTTTGAGTGGGAGCAATGGCGAAAGATGGAAAGTTTAGGGTTGAGGAATTTAAAGGCCAAAATTACCAGTTATGGAAGATGCAAATGGAATATTTTTTATATTAGAAGGATTTATTCCTACCATTGGGTGGAATAAAAAAGAAGCCAATGGCCATGAAGGACAAATAATGAGAGGTTCTTGACATAAAGGCACTAGGAACAATACAAATGAGACTGGAAACGTCAATAGCTTTCAATATTTCAAAATAAAAGACAATGAATGAGCCGATGGACACATTGGCTAAACTGTATGAAAAGCCCTTGGCGTCCAATAAGGTATTTCTAATGAAGTGGTCATTTAATATGAAGATGTCAGAAGGTGGGTCTATTGTAGATCATTTAAATGAATTTAATATGGTTATTAATCATATAAGTTATGTAAAATTTGACTTTGATGATTAGGTGGGGGCTCTTCTAATCCTATGCTCATTGCCAGAAAGATGAAATGGCTTGGTCATGGTTGTAAGTAACTTTGTCTCTGGTTCAAACACTCTAAAATTTGATGATGTTGTTGGTGTTATCCTTAGCTAGGAGATGCGACTAAAAAGAACAGGTGAGACATCAGGTAATGCGTTAAAAATGGAGAACAACAGAGGACAAAAGGATAGAGGAAAGGGCTCAGGTAACCACAGGAATTATAGAAAAGGGAAGATCAAAATATAGACTAGGAAATATGGAGTGCTGGAATTGTGGGAAGAAAGGACATATGAAGAAAGACTGAAGAGCTCCAAAGAAACAAAGAGATGGACAACATGAGAAAAATCAAGAAGCAAATGTGAAAGGTGATGTGTTATAAGATTCTTTAATTCTTTCTGTAGATAATATTTCTGAGTCTTGGGTAGTAGATTCAAAGGCTTAATTTCATGCCACAACCCATAGGAAACATTTTCTAAATTATGTTCAAGGTGATTTTGGACAAGTTCATTTGGGTGATGATGCACCATGCAAAATTGTTGGAATGGGTAAGGTAGAAATAAATCAAAATAATGGAAACCAATGGTTGTTGAAATACGTAAGACATGTTATAAATCTAAGGAAAAATCTAATTTTAATAGGGCATTTGGAAAGTGAAGGTTGTATATCTATATTTACAGATAAAGTGTGGAAGGTCACCAAAGGATCATTGGTGCTAGAAAAAGGAGAGAAGGTAGGTACATTGTATTTATGTACTGGTAATACTGACTCTTCTATCTCTTTAGCTTATGTAGGAGTGGATACAACACTGTGGCATCATAAGCTTGGACACATGAGTGAGAAGGGGATGCAGATACTTCACAAAATAAATTTGTTGCCATATATTAAACAAATTGATTTCGATTTCTGTGAGCATTGTGTTGATGGAAAACAAAAGAGAGTCATATTTCTCAGAGTTGGAAAAGAAAAGGAGTGAAAGGTTAGATCTTGTGCATACATATGTATGGGGACCAACTAATGTATCATTTTTAGGTGGCTCTTATTATTATGTTATTTTTATTGATGATGCAACTAGAAAAACTTAGGTTTATTGCATTCAACAAAAATATGATGTTTTTGATACTTTTAAGAAATGGAAAGCTTTGGTTGCGAATGAGATAGAAAAAAGGTTGAAGTGTCTTAGATTAGACAATGGAGGTGAATATTGTAGAAAAGAGTTTGATGATTACTTTTCATACCATGGGATTCATAGAGAGAAAACAGTTTCAGGAACACCACGAGAAAATGGTGTGTCCGAAAGGATGAACAGGACAATCATGGAGCATGCAAGGAGTATGAGATTGCATGTTGGGTTGCCCTTACAGTTCTGGGCAAATGATGTAGATATTGTTGTTTACTTAATAAACATAGGACCTTCAGGATCTTTGGATGGTGGAATTCCATAGGAGGAATGGATACGTAAAAAGGTAAACTATTTTTTTTGAAGACTTTTGGTTGTGAAGCATTTTTCCATATTGATAAAGAAAATAGAACAAAGCTTGAGGCAAAGTCCAAGAAGTGTACCTTTATTGGATATAGTGTTAATGATTTTGGTTATCTCTTATGGAATTATGAAAATCACAAAATCATTAGGAGTAGAGATGTCATATTCAATGAGAAGGTCGTGTACAAAGATCAGTTGCAAGGAAAGAAACAAGAAAAAGAAAAGCCAGAATACACAGTGCTTGATGAGATCACTGGAAAAGAAATTCCAAAGGTACCAGAAAATAAAAATGTACAACAATAGGAGCAACACGTACCTCAAACTCATGAAAGCGTTGTTATAATATCTACCAGGTTAAGTAGACCCCCTCAACAATACTCTCCTTCATTGTATTATTTATTGTTGACTGATTTTGGTGAACCAAAATGTTATGAAGAGGAAATGCAGGTAGAAACAAAAAAGAAGTGGGAGCAAAGAATGAAAGAAGAAATGGATTCCTCAGTAAATAACCAGACTTGGGACTTGGTTCAGTTTCCTGCAGGAAAAATAGTATTGCAAAATAAATGGGTTTACAAGTTGAAGGAAGAAGATGGAGGAAAAAAGTGGTACAAGGCCAGACTTGTTGTAAAGGGGTTTGCATAAAAAAAGGTATAGATTTTTATGAAATGTTTTCTCATGTTGTTAAGATGACTACAATTATGACTATCTTAAGTCTTGTGGTAGTAGAAGATTTTCATCTTGAACATTTAGATGTAAAAATAGTTTTTCTCCATGGGGATTTGGAGGAAGAGATTTATATGCAGTAGCCATAGGGGTATGAGGTCAAAGGGAAGGAAAATTTGGTATGTAGGTTGAAGAAGAGCTTGTATGGCCTAAAGAAAGATCCAAGGCAGTGGTATTTGAATTTTGACAGGTTTATGCCAGAGCAAGTTTATAGTAGATGTCATTATGATCATTGTGTTTATTTTAAAGGGCTAGAAAATTGAAGTTATATTATCTTGCTATTGTATGTAGATGACATGCTTCTTATAGGATCTAATATGTAGGATATAAATGTGCTCAAGAATAAATTATCTAATTCATTTGCGATGAAGGATTTGGGTGCTACAAATAAAATCCTCGGTATGAGAATAACAAGAAAGGAGAAAAATCACAAATTGACATTGTCTCAGGGTGAGTACATAGAGAAGGTGTTGGAGAGGTTTAGAATGCAGAATGAAAAACTAGTTAGTACACCTTTGGCCAGCCATTTCAAATTAACTAAGGAAATGTGTCCCAAGACATAGGAGGACATAAAATACATGTCCATGGCCCCTTATTCATCATTAGTTGGAAGCATGATCTATGCAATGGTTTGCACAAGACCAGATAGTGCACATGCAGTGGGAGTTGTGAGCAGGCATATGAAAAATCTAGGTAAATAACATTGGGAGGTAGTAAAGTGGATTCTCAGGTATTTGAGAGGTACTTCTACTCATGCATTATGTTTTGGAGGTTTAGACACTGTTTTATAGGGATATGTTGATTTAGATATGGCATGTGATAAAGATAGCAGGAGGAGCACCACATTGTATGTTTTTACTGTAGGTGGAACAAAAATAAGTTGGATTTCAAAACTACAAAAGGTTGTTGCACTTTCAACAACAGAAGCAGAGTATGTTGTTGCTACAGAGGCTAATAAAGAAATGATTTGGTTACAAAGGTTTATGGAGGAATTGGGAAAGAAGCAGGAGAATAACAGGTTGTATTGTGATAATGAGAGTTCCATTCATCTTGCAAAGAACTCATCCTTCCATTCAAATACTAATCATATACATCTCAAGTACCATTTCATACGATGTGTCTTGGAAGATGGACATTTGAAGTTGGAAAAGATACATACTAGCCAGAATCGTGCAGACATGTTAAAAAAAGGAGTAACCAGGGAGAAACTGAGTTCCTACTGAGTTTCATTTGTATTTCAAGCATGAAGGTGAAGATGAGAAATTTTCCAGGTCCAAGGTGGAGTATAGTCCAGTAGGTACAACAACAATGGAGTTGTTGTGATCAGTCTCCAAGTGGGAGATTGTTGGTTGTGGAACTTGATTATCTTCTTGATTCAGAGGTTTGTTTCAGCCGTGCTTGGAACCCATTACCTAACGGGGGGTGTGGGGGGGATCCTCCCCCCCCACNCCCAAGCAGGGGATTCGGGTGCAACGCGCTCGAAGCGAAATATTGGGAAAAATTGCTTTGTAAAATATTGTAATTTCGTAGTCAATATGGACCATTCATTATAAGGTCACAGATCTGACGATAGAAGGTATTTTTAGGTCTTTTTACTCTATATGGAAACCTTCTTTTATGAGGGAATTGTATCATGGCTGTGTATTATTGCGAATATTGTATTCCAAGAGAGGAGACTATGAGAGCAAAAAGATGAAGTTACAACAGGTGTGTTGTAAGTTGTATCCCTTCATTTTGCTAGATAATAATAAGGAATGACCTGTCAATTTCTCCAATGGACGTATCCCACACAGGGTGAACCACATATATATGTGTCTCTATTGTATTGTGTGTCTTCTGTGTTTTATTTATGCATTTATTTTATTTTATTGCTCTATGATCCTATTTTTCTAACAATATATGCATCTATGAGGTGTAATGCTTAAGATGAAGTTTGCAGGGCCTTAAGAACCTTAATATATTAGGCATGGTGTGGAAGAATGCACCTGTACTTAATTTGAGGCTCAAATCCTTGGGTTACAACCACTCTTCCTCGGTGTAAGCCTTATGTATGAGCCTAGTCTTTAATCCTTATGCATGATAAAATTGAATCCAAGGCTTTAATATCCCTTCTTTGATGTACTGAGGAAGCCTAGGGGACATTAAAAGAGTGTTCTTCCCTTATGGAAAACACTTAGAAGAATTTGGAGGAAAAACTTGGCGATTTAAGTGTATTGCTTGAAAATAATTTTCATGCGATACAGGGCATATCATATGAAAATTATTTTCATGTGATTATAGTCTGTATTGCATAAAAAATATTTATCTTGGAAAATTTCGAGACTTAGAGAATTTTAAGGAAGTTGTATTATCGCAAGAAGTTTAACTTCATGTGATATGACAAAATCCATGAAGCTTGGAAAAGTTCGAGGCTTAGAGAATTTTAAGGAAGTTGGCTTATTGCAAAAAGTTTAACTTCATGTGATGTGGTGTATTGCATGAAGATAAAATTCATGCAATATGCCGTCGGAAGGGAAATATTCTCCCGATGCGATAAAGGACTAAGGCAAGAGATTTAAAGTGTTGGCATGTTTTTACAGGAAGAGTGTGTTTGTCATTGATGGAAAGAACATCAATGACGATGGCGAACATGAAAAGCATAATCTCAGGAGGAGAAGCGAACAATATGCAGAGATCAAAGCTCGGAAGGAAAAGCATAAGCTCAGGGTGAGAAGCCTCAGTAACTGTCCGATCAATAAATTGACTGTGTTGATTGTCTAATATTACGGACGTCAGTCATATGAGTGACCGTGGGCTTGAGGACTGTTGGAGGACCATGATCGTCGGATCTGCAAGCCAGATCAACGACAAGGATAAATTGTAGAGATTGAAAGAAGAATTAAACAAATCGCTAGTTCTAATCCCACAATTGGTCTAGATCATCAAATCTCATAAACCCTATCGACGATTGTGGTTGATCTAACAAACGATCAGATTAATTCGGATTAAGTCGTGACCATTGGATGCGCAATAGTCAGATCAACGACAGGGATAGATTTTGGAGATCGAAAGGAGAATTAAATATCGTGTTATTTCCAATACTGCAATTAGTCAGGATTGTCAGGTCTTATAGCCTCAAAGATCGACGATTGTGGTTGATTCACCAACAATGCACAACTTCAAATTTCGGAGTTTTGGTGACAAGTTAAATTACTCGCAAGTTGTGATTCTGCAACCATCCTTGATCATTGATCTGCTTTGAGTATCTTCACGATCATTGGATCACTTTTAAGTGGAAGGAAAGGATAAGCTAGAAGAGTAGCACTGAAGACAGATCAAGCCATCGATCTAAGAACATGATCGACGAAAAACATTTGGTTCACGTCAAAAGTTGAGAGGAGGTTATTGTTCGGGGAACTTCACTTCAAAAGAATTAGCAACTTGAAAGTCGAATTACCCGAAGCCTGAAATATGAAATGAATAAGGACCATCGAATCTGGAGAAAATGCGATGACCGTTAGATCAGGGAGAACCACATTAGCAGACCACATCTACAAGGACATGTGGCAGACCAAGTTGGTTGACCACGTCAACAAGTACACATGGCGCAATGAGACAATGACAAGTGTCAAGTTGAATCGACACTTCAGGTACGTGAAAATCACGAATCTGAGTGAAACGTGGCAACTACTTGGCTTGTGACACATCAACAAGTGACGTAAGAAATCTACGTCACTCTGTGAGATTTACTTCGAAAGTT
Source organism: Picea engelmannii (assembly GCA_009831015.1). Classification (NCBI taxonomy): domain Eukaryota; kingdom Viridiplantae; phylum Streptophyta; class Pinopsida; order Pinales; family Pinaceae; genus Picea; species Picea engelmannii. Next base: position 351,924 of record ML784313.1, read on the forward strand.
TCATCACCAACAAATGTCAAAAGTCCCAAAGTCCCGAAGGAGGAAGGTTCGAAGTCGCTCTCAACTGTCGATCTAAGGTACATTTCAGGAGTTAGGACAACCGTTAGATCTAGGAGAAGTACATATCTGATCCATTGGATATGAGCGCCGAGGATCAACGGTCATTGGATCGAGAAATAAATGCACGAAGGTTAAGCCTTTGGATGAGCGTAGGAGAGTGGACTTGTCAAAGTCCCCAAGTCTGGAAGTAAGCAGGGACCGTCCATCGTCAAGACTGACAGGTGGCGCACTATCCACAACTCCTGAGTGAATAACTTTGGGAGTTTGTGGTTGGGAAGGAAACCAGATCTCTAAAGACTTTAGGGCCGAAGAAGATCCAGGCCATCGATTGCGAGAAGGACGCATGGCATAAATCTGTGCAGTTCAGGTAAAAACACTCTGGGAGAAAGTGAAGGAAGCGAAGTTGAGGTTTGAAATCCTCGAAGCCCAAAGAGCTGAAGGAGCTGAGGATCGTTGATTTGTAGGAGGACTCATGTCAACATATCGTGTACAGATTGTGTACTCCGGTTGGAACACTCCAGGAAAAAGCGAGCAAGGAAAGTTGAGATTTTCGAACCTTGAATACCCGAAGGGATTGTGACCGTTGACTTGAGAAGACCACGTGTTGATAGATCATGAATTCCAGGTGGAAGCACCGCGGAGAAAGCGAAGTTTGAGAATCAATACTCTTGAAGCCCGAAAGGAGAAATCGATCTCGTTCGTCAATTTGGAGGGCCACATGTCACTTGGTCATTAAGACTTAGGAGGGCGTGGATTCAGAGATGAGGAAGGAAATATGATAGATTGAATCCTTTGATCAAAGGAATCTGTCAGAGACCACGAGATCGACGATCACGCCTGATTGTGAGACCATAAATTGCTCAGAAGTTATTTTTCTGAAGGTGGGCCACAATCGAAATCACGGTTTTGGAGAAAGGACATGTCGAGGCTCGAGGTAAATTGCGAGGCGAAAAGTAGTTTGATCTCAAACCACCTTTGGTCATGCCTGCATTCGAATGGTCACATGATAGCATCACCCAAGGTCACAACAACGGAAGATAGGGGAAGGAGCTAGCGTTGCTAGGCTCCACATCAGAGGTTACACATTGAAAATTCAAAAAGCCTCTGCATGTATAATCCAACGGCGCTGATCAAAATGAATCTGATCAAAGGGTTGTTGTTTCACTTCGTGGTTTCTTGATTAGTTAGGATTTAGTTACACTGTCAGAATCATTGTTCCGGGGTGTTGGAATCACGACTCTTGAGCGTTCTGAGATTCTCGACATGGGCGTTGGAGATTTGGAGTGTAATGGATGATGAGAGAAGGAATAAAGGAAACATGTCGTGACAGAGGCAGGTTGTTGTTTCTCGGCAAAACAAGTCGAATTGTATGTGATCAAGAAGACAGCAGGAACAGAGCGTGAAATATGCAGAGATGAAGAAGATAAGTTGGACAGAGAAAAAATGGTGAAAACAATAGACTGTAAAAAGACTTAAGTCTAAGAATATGTGAGCAGGAATACACTGATGCAAGCAGAGCAGAGCAGTGTAGCCGAACAATGATGAGACTAGTAAGCCATTGATAAATATTGTATCACTGTAATAAATTTCACAAAGCAAAGATTTATATATCAGGGTGGTAGGGTGGTGCTAGGGAGGATTGTTGTCCTCAGAGTTTCAAGTGGGTGCTTGAACACAGGGAGTTGTAGCTTCCATCTAGTTGCATCCAGAAAAACCAGGGTGGTAGGGTGGTGCAAGGGAGAACTATTGTTCTATGTTTTACAGGTTGGTGCCGGGTTGGTGCTCAAAGATAGATGATGTACAGAACATAAAAAGATTGCCTATCATTTGAAGAAGAAGAGGTTTTCTCCCTTTATGGGTTTCCTAAGGAATATATGTTTATGTATACTTCATGTGTGTGATTGATGTTGAATACTCTATTGCTTACTTCCATGAATTATTGTGATCGTCATTGAATGTTCTGTAATGAGTTTAAAATGGGTATTATTGTTTAAGAGTAGTAACAACTGATTCACCCCCCTTCTCAGTTATCTAACACAAAGAACTATCACATCAGAATAAATCTTCTGAGATGCGGGTTATAATAAGAAAGATAAATTTATTGCGATATGTCATGGAGAATGGAATATTCACAAGATGCGATGAGGAGAGAGGCATGTCGTAGAGACATAAAAATTCTTGTGACACAACATATTGCATGAAGATAAAACGTCGTGTGATACGTCACATGAAACAAAGCTTTTAATGATGTGACAAAGAGAAAAGTAAGAACGAGATGAAGGAGAAATGAGAAAGGAACAAAGACAAGAAAAAATGGATCCTTTGGTCATAGACGTAGAATTTTTAGTGAGACACGGTGTATCACACAAAGAAAACCTTATTTCCATACGTCATAAGACTAGGATTTTTCTTCCAACATGAAAACAAGGCGAGATCCTTATCACATGATTAAAAAATTTGTGGAGCGACATGTTATAGGATGAAAAATGTTCGAGGCACAATAATAAAAAAATTTAGGATGAAATAACGAGAAGAATGGGTAGAAATATAAAGGAATAGAAGAAAAAAAGAGAATAAATCCTTGTCGCAAGAGTGAAAATGTTCGTACGTGTAATACATCGCATGGGAAACATGGTTGGAGATGTGACATATCGCATAATGAAAATATATTTGGTTGCGATAAAGGTGTCCGAAAGAGAACTTTTGGGATCATGCGATAAGGCATCGCATGGAAAAAAATATTCAGAGATGTGCCATGTCACAAGATCTAAATCTTCGGGTTTGACAAAAAAAAATTCAAGGGTGAAAAATGACACTTTGAGGCAGCTATTCTTGGGTGTGGTAAGCCAAATGAAAAGAAAAAATTCATTGATAATTGTGAAACTAAGGAGGTTTCCATACATACAAAATGTGACGTGCCATCTTTTGATTCCATGTCATATGTGTGGTGTCTTATACAAGAGTTGACGTGGAAGGAGAGAAAATATGTAGGAAAACTTTAAAGGGTCATAACTTGTTGATTAGAGTTGAGAATTGAGAAAGAGTACGGTCATTGGAAATTTATCGACAAGAAGAACACAATAGTGAATTTAGAAGTGACTTTGAAATTGGGTTTAATATGGAAAAAATTCAAATACCCCACCTCCCTAATGCTACTAAGTGGGTTGGGTATGTTACAAAATGCTATAAGAGCAGACCTCAAACAATATATTGTTATGGGCTAGAGACAAAAGATGAGTTGCAACAAAGAACAATTAAATTTTTTTAAGTACAGAATGAATGTATCATGTTAAAAATAACACTAATAGGTTATTTTACTCGTTTTAGCTCAAAAGAGAAAGAAGTGAGGAATCAATGAGATTAGTGATAGATAAATGTTCAGCATGGAAGAGGCATCCCATGACTGAGATATTGAGTCATATGAAATAATGAATGTAGAAACTTCCTGGGATATGAAAGAAATCGTGAGAAGCTTGAAGGTAGGGCCTTAAATTTGTAGGGAAGCCAATGAAGACTGATCCAAGCTCAAGAAAAGTAGAATGAGCTTAATGTTGTATTACTACAAAATCTATCTGAAATTCAAAATCATATGCAACAGGGACCAACCATGAGCAATGAAAGAAGAAGTTATTATAAGAAGAGGCACCTTGGTACTAGATAGCAGACATTTTGTGAGGATATGTCAATAGACTCCTTTGACAAAAATACAACTACTTCAAATGAAGCATCTAACAATCACACAAATCCTACTACCCATAGCCATAAGAAGCATTCCAAAAACCCCTTTTGGGAAGAATTCATGAAAGCTAAGTCACCTACCTTTGATGGTGAGGTGAAGATAGGTGAAGACGCAGAAGCATGGATTATAGGACTAAGGAAATATTTCTAGGTACATGACTACTCAGGAAACATGAAAGAAAGAGTGGTCATTTTTTACATGAATGGTTGAGATTCTATTTGGTGGGAAGACCTTAAGAATTTGAAAAGGATCAATGAGAGGGAAATCACCTAGTTCTTGGAAGTAGTTTTAAAAATATTTTAGAAAGAAGTACCTATCAAAAATATATTATGAAGGTATAGATTCTAGATATCTCTTTATCACAAAAAATGAAGAACTATTACACTGAATGGTGCATGAATCAATTTGGAACAGAGTTCCCATGCAAACACCCTAATAAGAACCATATATCCTCATACCATCTTACACCCTTTGTCAAAGAAAAAAACTTTCACACCCACATCAATAAGTTTTCTTATTGATAGTAGGTTCTGTGCCAAACCTAGAATCTTCAATTCTTTCTCTTTTGTGCTAAAATGAGTAAACTAACCTATTAGTGTTATTTTTAACATGATGCATTCATTTTATACTTAAACCCTTTTAATTGATCTTTGTTACAACTCATGTTTTGTCTCTGGACCATAGAAGTCTATTGTTTGAACTCTGCTCTTATACCACTTTGTAACATACCCAACCCCCTTGATAGCATTAGGGAGGTGGGGTATTTGAAATTTTTCCATATTAAACACAATTCCAAGGTCACTTCTATACTAACGATTGTGTTCTTCTTGTCGAGAGATTTCCAACGACCATACTCTTTCTCAGCTTTGAGAAAGAAGTTACAACCCTTTAAATTTTTCTTAGGGATTTTCTCTCTCCTTCCACCTCATCACTTGTACAAGACACCACATGTTCTAGATGACATGGAATCATAAGATGGAACAACACCTTTCCTACATGCACTTCCTTGGTTCACAATTATCGAGGAATTTTTTACTTTCCTTTGGCTTATCGCACCCTAGAATAGCTACCTAAAAGTGTCATTTTGCACCCTCGAAAAGTTTCTTGTCACACCCAAAGATTTAGATCTTGTGACATGGCACATCTCTAAATGTTTTTCTCCATGTGATGCCTTATCGCATCGTCCCAAAATTTCCCTTTGTGACACCTTTATTGCAACCACACATATTTTCATTATGTGATATGTCGCATCTCAAACCATGTTTCCCATGCGATGTATTACATGAAGAAATATTTTCACTATTGCGACGAAGATTTCTTCTCTTTTTTTCTTCTTTACATTTATCATGTTCCCCATTCTTCCCCTTATTGCATCCTCAAAAAATTTCTTATTGTTCCTTAAAAAAAAATCATCTTGTGACATGTCACTCCTCAAACTTTTTAACCATGTGATAAGAGTGCTTGTTTTCATGTTGGAAGAAAAAATCTAGTTTTATGACGCATGACAATAATGTTTTCTTCGTGAGATACACTGCATCTGACTAAAACTTCTATGTCTACAACCAAAGGATCCCTTCTTTCTCGTTCTTTGTTCCTTTCTCATTTCTCCTTCGTCTCTTCCTTATTTTTGTTTTTGTCGCATCATTAAAAGATTTGTTTCATGTGGCATATCGCATAAAGTTTTATCTTCATGTAATACATTGTGTCACAAGAAGCTTTAGGTCTCTACGACACACCTCTCACCTCGTCGCATCTTGTGAATATTCCATTATCCACAACATATCACAAGAAAGTTATTTTTCTTGTGATACACCACATTTCGAAAACATTTCTTTTGATGTGACAGTTCTTTGCACTCTCTTTCCTTTTTCCTTTATCACATTGCAAGAAGATTTCCATTTTTGCGGTGTATTGCATGATTTTATCTTCATGTGATACACCACATCACACAAAGTTAAACTTCATGTGATAAGCCAACTTCCTCAAAATTTTCTAAGTCTCAAACTTTTCCAAGCTTCATGGCTTTTTTCATATCACACATAAATATTTTTATGCAATACAGACTATATTCACATGAAAATAATTTTCATGTGATACACCCTAGATCGCATGAAAATTATTTTCATGTAATACACTTGAATTGCAAAGTTTTTCCTCCAAATTATTCTAATTGTTTTCCCTTGGGGAAGAATACTCTTTTAATGTCCCCTAGATTTCCTCAATACATCAAAAAAGGGATTTTAAATCCTTAAAATCAATTTGATCAAGCATAAGGATTAAATACTAGGCTCATACATAAAGATTACACCAAGGAAGAGTGGTTATAACCCAAGGATTTGAGTCTCAATTTAAGTATAGGTATATTCTTCCACACCATGCCTAAGATGCCAAGGGTCTTAAGTCCCTACAAAATTCATCTTAAGCATTACATTTTTGTTTTTTAAATAAAAAAGGAGTAAATCATATTATTGTGTTGTCATTGTACAAAATAGATACATGTCATTAGCCTACCACATGCTTCGCAAAACTAGTGGAAAATGGAATAGGTGGCCGCCTATTATAATTTCGCCCAAAAAAGGCATCCACCACATGCCTTGCCAATTGGAAGCCAAAGCAGGTGGCGGATGATTGTCCTGACAGAGTTGTCTCTGCAAACTAGAACAAACTAACAACTTATGAAAAAAGAAAATTAGACAAGAAATATGCAGAGTACCAGTGCAGAATAACAAGAAGGAGCTCAGAGGAGTGCACAAAACTAATCATTGGCACCATGGGATCTGTCGTCCGAAGCTCCAGGAAGAGTGTCGTCGTGGAGTCGTAGCACGAAGGGATGCACACAAGTTGAGCATCACTGCTTGGTCGGTGCATTCGAGAATGCGTCGAACCAACATATCAATCCTATTGCTGATGAGGGTGTCCCTATGAAGCTAGTCAGCCATGTAGCTTCTGAGATCGAAAATGAGATCCAGTTTCTCTGGGCTGAAGAGGCTGGTGGGAGCTGAGTCGTATTCCAGAATTGCATTCAGCGATGGAGGTGTCGAGATGGGGAGATTCTCCTACGTAGTGCCAGTTGCTCCATCCTTTTTTGCCACAACTCCTGCATTCACTTCAATGGTGCTACCCTAGATGTAAACGTCTGGAGCTGTGTGGAGGAGTTCCTCCAGGAATTCCTCCTGAACAACGAAAGTGGCGCCTTCCATGGCAGCCTTAGTACCTGTATCATCTTTGCTGGTGTGGGGGTGCAAGTAATCATCTGGGACCGTGTAGAGGAGGGATTCTGGTGGAACCTGGGTAGGTTCCTCTAGGAATTCCTCCTCGACGTAGGCCATTGGTGGAGTATGTGACCTCGCAATGCACTAGTGCACTAAGTCCTAGCAATGGACAAGGCCCATTCGATATTCTATAGGCGTCTCTGCCTGGTAGCATAACTATACCAGGCATGTCCTCTCCTAGGCTTTCCTCTCTCTCTCTCTCTCTCTCTCTCTCTCTCTCTCTCTCTCTTGGCAGGGCTAAGCGAGGGGGGCAAAGAATCCACTGAATTACAGCCATGAGAACCCACTGTGCAATAACCCAATTACCGGAACAAGCAAGGTGACAAAGCTCGGAGGAGAAATAGTGCAAGCCAGGGCTGCGCGAGATAGATATCCAAGGGGTGGACATGAATATTGTACTCACCCACCTTCTACCATTAATCCACAAGACCGCCATTAAATTGATGCGAGGGAGTTGTTCTCCCTTCCTCTGCAAGTAATTAAGGTCTCCCTCCATTCAAGACTAAGGTAAGGGACGAAGGCTAGCCATATTTATGGCAGAGTTCATGGGAGGGTTGTGTGGCCTCCTTCCGCTATGTGGCACCCCATCGGGGACATCTTAAGCATTACAATAAATTACAAAAATCATTTAAATTATTATTGTAGGTTGTCCTTTCAACTCAAGAGGTATATAATCCTTTTTTAACATAAAAGACATTTTTCTTCTATCAAGGCAAAGACATGGCCCTCCATATTCACACACACACACACACACACATTTCTAAAATTAGTAAAGGCACCATCAAACTTGCTAAATATTCTAAAAGGAAAGTTTGTCAAAGAGAAAATGGCTAAATTTTTGCTCAAAGTGTGCTAAATATTGTAAAAAGAAAATTTCTCAAAGAACAAATGGCTTTGAATCTTGCTTTATCACAAGATACTATAAGTTTTTACTATCCAATTGATTTCTTCATTTTTCATTCTAAAGAGAATATTTTTAACCATTTGATAAATTTATTTCCAAACTGTAACAAATACAATAGAAACAAAAATTATCAAAAGTGTGCAAATGACAACAAAAACCGAGACTCTAAAAACAAATGTGCGAATGAAAACAAAACAAAAGCATAATATGAGAATTTTAGGATACAATAGAATTCTTTATAATTTTATAATATAGCTAATAAGCTAAATATTTTAATAATCATTCATCAATATACAAGCAAGCACACAAATGCACACACACACACACACACACACACCACACGTTAACTCCATGTTGAGCATGGAAGGAATTGCACCTCACTCATATTGAGCAATGCACTATTGAAATGTTTTAACCATAATTTTTTTCAATTGCTTTATATATATATATATATATATATATATATATATATATATATATATAACAATTGATTTTTTTTTATATGTTGAATTAAAGTGAACATTGTGATATTTTTATTTATGGCAGCCATTGAAACATTTTTTGTTATTATTTTTTTTTTAATTTCATGTGTCAAACTCCATGTTGAGCACAAAATGAATAAGAAATTACACATCTCCCTCACACTTGATTGTAAAAAGAACCTCTTGGTGCAAAAATATGCCATCTTCAACTTCTATAACTTAAAGTTAGTGTCTCCCTGGATGGGGTGACAAGTGGCGTGATAGTGCCATGTGTGAACGAGCCGGGACGTAGCTTTAATGGATCCACCGGCTCGTATCACCTCGATCATTAACTTGCATGAATCCGAGCAGGCGAAAACCTCCGATGAGGCCCCTCGCGCAAGCAGAAGGTACCCCTCATCAGAGCACTACACAGCAGAGTTTAATGGTGATGTTTAATGCTGCGGATATGACAATTGGGTTTATAACAACGCTCATTATTCTGGCAATGACATCAAAGAGCAAATTGCTCTGGGAAGCCTACGACTCACAGGTGAACCAGAGCTATGACAACCTCTCCCCTGTTTCTCTGGCTCAGCAGCAATTCATCCGAAGCGATTTGACAGACTCAGGTGGCATTCAGATTTCTTATAGGGATCTCGTCATGCCCCAAATTCGAGGGAGACCGCGACGGGGAGCTGCCTGGTATGCAGCGGAGTCTCGGCGTAAACAAAAGAAGAAATTTGAGAGAGCTATGGTGATAACAGCTTGGCGACGAAAGACCAGGCCACGTACGCCTCCAATGGCATACGTGGAAGAGGTCATACCAGAAGGCAGTCTGCCAAGCCCTCCTAGGCACACCCTGTTCATGGTACCGAAGAACTGGAACCCGAACACGATCTTTGGCACCCACAGCATTAGAGTTCATCCTACAATCAAAGGGCTTGACCCCTCCACAGCCACCACGGAGAAGCCTTACCCCCCCTGCTACGTGGAAGAGGAGGCTCCTCCCGAGCCCACCAAGGAAGCGGAGGAGATAGGGCGCGAGCGTCAACGGCACAGAACACAGGAAGTAGATGCGGCCACCAGCAAGGATTGCATGGAAATCCACTGCCTGGAGCAGCCACCTACAGCTGACTGGGGATACCTCAATCTCGTTTTTGAAATCAGGGACAAGTTGGATGATCAAATCTTCCATCTGGAACGAATGGAGCAGCGGATGGACATGTTCTTTGCAGCACACTCCAGAGCATCGTCCAAGAAACAATGTCCGACCTGTGCCCGCACCTACACGTTCCCAACGAGATGGAGGCACTCCGAGGTCTAGGACATGCAGCTCGACTCAGAGGTTCCTTCATGTTTAAAACTCAACTCTGGTTCTGGTGTTGTTATTATACTTTATGTCTTATGTTAGCTAGTTACCAGGTTGTCTTAGCACTAGGTAGAATAACCAGCTTTCATGCTGCGACTATAAGTCATGGTTTCCTTCGGGCAGGACGTCGCACCGTCAACTCTGTTAATTTTGTTAATTTCGTCAACTATGCACACAGTGTGACACATGGACATGGATGCCCAGTTGTCCCAGTTTCCTGCTCAGGCGGGACAACTGGCATCACTTATAGTCTTGTATTTTGAATTTTGATTATGGTAATATAACAGGCACCACCCTTTTTTACTTAATAAAAAAAAAAAAACTTAAAGTTAGTGTCATTAAACTTCTCCAATTCTAATTTAGAGGTGCTCACCATTTCCATGCAACATGATTTCCTTTTGTGCACTCCGACTCAAACCGATATTAAATTAAAAAACCTTGGATCCAAGGTGATCAAGCTTTGATACCAAATGAAAGGAAGCAAAAGTGCATAATGCACTTCCTACACAAATCAATGAGAGAAGAATGTGTACAAAACTAAATAAACATAGTTGTAGTAATAAGCAACACATAAACATACAACCATGAAACATTGATTTCTCGAGGAAAACCCTTTTCAGAGAAAATCTCACACTCCAAAGAATGCTCATTGTATTATTCAGTAGCATAAAGGTTTTAGAGAAATTTTAGTAGCATAATAGTGAGTTTAAAAACTCTCCCATTACCTCCAACCCAAGCACTCAATAAATATGCATAACAAAATGAAAAATCATTTATGACTTTCCAATTGTACATGTGGGAAAGCACTAGCAATTAATTGGCCAATCGTTGATACTGAACATTAATTTCCTTCTATAGCTCAACATTCAATAAGATAATTGCTCTGATACAAAACTACAAGGTGTATGACTTACTTGTCCCAACATTAGATACTCAAACACTACACCAATACAAACACATACCTTATCCTTTTGAAAAAATGTCAACATTAGAAAAATTGATGTAGTTATAAAATTTTCAATAAATAAATGTTATATATTAGGAAAGATTATTCAATTTTCTACATTTTGTCTTCTTACTCAAAATATAGATTCTTTGTGCAGGTATCTTCAAATATTTATGCAATTCAAGGGATGTTTATTTTTTTAGATTTCTATTACATCTAATGTGTCAAAAGAAAGCATTGTTCACTTGCAATCATTTATTAAAAATACACATCCCTTGATTTGCAAAGAATCTATACATTGAAAAAGGAAAAAATAACTTTGAATTTTCCATGGCTTATGCATTCCATATCACCCTTTTGGTTATTCTTAATCTAAGTCAATAGGATGAGAGATTACAAATAACATATGAAAAATGGTGGATAAGTGTTATAGAATTTTCCATGGCTTATGCATTCCATATCACCCTTTTGGTTATTCTTAATCTAAGTCGATAGGATGAGAGATGATAAATAACATATGAAAGATGGTGGATAAGTGTTATAGAATTTTCGATGGCTTATGCATGTTCCATATCATCCTTTTGGTTATTTTTAATCTAAGTCAATAGGAGACAAATAACATATGAAAGATGGTGGATACTTGTTATAGAATTTTCCATGACTTATGCATTCCATATCACCCTTTTGGTTATTCTTAATCTAAGTCGATAGGATAAGAGATAACAAATAACATATAAAAAATGATGGATAAGTGTTATAAAATTTACCATATATCTAAATCCAAAGCACATGCATAGGATGAGAAATGACAAATAACACATCAAAAATGGATGAAATAATTGTTATTACATTCCATACCACATGCATAGTTACTCTAAACCCAAGTCCAAAGCATATGCATATGCATAGGATGAGAGATAACCACAGGATGAGAGATAACCACAACACATGAAAGATGGACGTGATACGTGTTATTAGACCTTATAGTGAAAGTTCCCACATGTACTAAGTTCCGCTTAGATTTTGAATTTCACATCACCCCAACACCATCACTTTCTAGTTATCCATAACACTTTCTAGTCGTGGATAACGTTCTAGTCATAAGTAATTGCATATTATTGTTTACACTAAAAAATTTACATTCAAGGTAATCATTCACATGGAAATAATTCAATATAATTAAACTAATGAAGTAAAATTGATAATAATAATTTACTCTTTCTTTTTTATATCATTAATTTTAGCTTTTTAATTAATTAATTTATTTTGATTCACACATTTTACTTATACTTCAATGTATGCTTTCATTCTCAAAATTGAATTGATCTAATTTATAAATTAGATATATGCATCTCTAAATTTGATAAATATCCATGTGAATATGTTCAAGAGATTTGTTCTTTGCACTTAAGTATATAAAGCAATTACAATATCATTGAACCAATACTTTATCTTATTTTTGTTTATTAAATTATTATTAACTTAAAATTTTAATTTTAATTTTAATTTGTAAATTATTTCATGAGACAAATTTTATTTCTCTTACTAATTCATTTATCAATAAATCAATACTTTATCTGTGTTTATTAAATTATTATTAATTTAAAATTTTAATTTTAATTTGTAAATTATTTCTTGAAAAATTTTATTTTTCAAACTAATTAGTTGTAAAAAAAAATATAAAACTTATTTTATTTCATGAAGTAAGCATTATTTCTACAGTCTAAGTGAGTATAATAGTTAAGAACATGTGTTTCCTCTTAAAAAGTCACAAATTCAAATCTAAAAGTAGGTAGGATATGTATACCTCCATTTACTAGAGAGTTAAATATTTATATAATCTTAATATTAAAAGTTGATAGTGTTAGATTTTAAAAAATTATGAAATATATTATTATTAAAAAAAAGTTTATTATAAGAAATTAATTATTTATTAATTTAAATTTATTTTAACTTTATGAGATAAAATCTTTCTTTCCTCCCTTTAACCAGGGACAAAACATGTAACCAGGCATTTCAACATATGTAATCTATATTCAAATATTTATATAATGTTAATGTTAAAAGTTGTTATTTTTAGATTTAAAAAAATTATGAAATATATTATTATTTTAAAAAAGTTTATTCTGAGTCCCCGAGGTGTAGGACAGTCGGTGACGGAGTGTGTTGTTAAGCCACTCCGTGATGTTAAAGTTACCGGTTCGAAACCTGCGGGGACAAAAAATCCAACCATGTTAAGGGTTGGTGTGGCTCAGGCCGGGGTCGCGTTGCCAACAGGTTCCGCACCAATTAACAAACAAAAAAAAAAAGTTTATTCTGAAAAATTAATTAATTATTAATTTAGATTTATTTTAATTTTATATTTATTATTTATAAAGATAAAATATTTTTAAATGTAATTTTTTTTTTCAAGTTTTTAATATTTAAAAAAAAAATAGTTATAAACAATTTGATAGATATAAATTTAAAATGTAAAAAAATGACAGATATAAATTTAAAATGAATTACACGTATCTAAAAAAAATTCATTTTCAAAAAGAAAAAACACTTATTAAAACAATAAGTTAATAAAAAAATTATGATTTTCATTACTTCTCATATTTTAAAAAATATATAATAAAACAAATATTCATATTCTCTGCCACTTTCGATCCATTTAGCTCATCTCATTCATTCCATTTGCATCCCCGCCATTTAAACATGGTAAACAAATTAAAACAGAACTTTGTCAATACCATAATTTTATTAACCCAACAATGGAGTTAAATATGAAAGAGCTGCTTTCATTAAGCAATGGAAACTTTATGGTTCGTCGTGGAGGAAGCAGTTTTTTTTTTTTTTTTTTTTTTTTTT
>ML784313.1:365697-393597 GCA_009831015.1 Picea engelmannii
TTAAGATTTAGGGCACTCTGTAATTGCCCAGGATTACAGATTCCGTCCGTATTATAGATTCATTAAGTGGAGGTCTTATATTATAAGAGTAGTCTAAACGTTTTATTTTTTGTGTTTTTTTTGTCTTTTTTTTTTAATTTTGCTTGAAATTTGGTGATGAATGGTTGCATCTGTAAATTTGAGGGGCTAAGTTTGTATAATCTGAGTGTCCAGGAGTTTTTTAACATACTATATTCATTTATGCATTCAAAAAATCAATTTAAACAACAAAAAATAGAGATTTTATCCAAATTTACATCACCGCGGATTCCAACAAATTCCTACCAGAAAACCTAGAATATTTAACCAAAACCCATAATATAAAAGGTTGTGCTAGGGTTTGAATCCAACTGGAGAACATTCAAGCACTACTTCTCAACCATCTAGCCAAACCACTTCGACTGTGGAGGAAGCAACCTTACTAAATATATAAAAGCTTAAGCAGCACAAGGGTGGAGGAAGAAGAACTTTCTGTTGTGTATCAGAAGCTAAAAGAACTTCCGTCCTGATTGTACTTTGAAATGGTTGTATTCAAAGATTACAAGGGAAGCCGATACATGACGATGCAGTCATGGATTATAAGGCTCGTTTGTTGCTTTGGATGGCTATGTCATATCGCTTTAGCACAGCTTGAGATAAGTGAAGCAATAGCAGGTTCGACAGGCTTTCCTGATTTAGGAATCACCTGGATGGGTAATGGAGCTGTTTTTATTGCAAGTATGGTGAAAGGAAGGCTTGATTTGGAAATGGGAGCCAGGGATGTTCTGGCCATCTTAAGAGGTCCCAAGTTGGAGGAAATCGATGGGTTTGGACTGACAACGTGTCTAAAGGATGCATCTGTTGTAATGCTGTCAGCCCACCCGCCCAATTCTTCCATGAGGCAATTCATGAAGTATACCTACAATGCTCATCATGTGCACTCCATCCTACTGCAATGCCTGCCTTTAAGATCTGCAGAAGTCACTTTAAATTCTGCAGATCAGATCTGTAATTGCAGTGGAACATGCAAATGCATTGTGTTCAGTACAGTTGAAGACATCACATTCATGCTTGCTTTTCGGATGCCTGGAACTCTTAAAAGGCTGTCTGATTCCCAGTGTCTATTACCATCTCTCAGCTGCCTGAGAAATGGCTGCCATGGCTGCAACCAGGGCCTGTTGCACGTAGAGGGCCAGAGGCTGATAGAGGGTGGCTCCATGGGGGAATCCCCTCCTGCAGTATGTGAAATACTTGATATTTTGCCAGAATTCCCCATCCCAAGAGAGCGTAATTGCATCTGTATTCCAGTGCATCCAGCAGGCAACGATGACTGGACAAAGCTGTTGATTAGATCATTGAAGTCTAAAGATAAGGAAGCTAGAGGAGTGAGTGCCATGGCCTCTGATGCCCTGGAAAATTACATATCTCAGAGTGGAGGACGGTTCCAAGAAACAATAGAATACCGCACGGTTTCCTTAATAGTGCCAAGATTGACAGAAGCATTAATCAACATTATACTAACTGTCTGGTTCAGATTGGATGGTCTCTCTAGCGCTCTGATAGCAAGAAGGGCCATACGAGATTATGTTGTGGACACTAAAGGAACTGGGTTTGCTGCCAGTGCCTTTGTAACCAAAGCCGTGGTCAAGTCTAATTGTCTTAACACCAATGTTTGCCAAGTACTGACGTTTAGAGGTAATCTTCTCAGTCTCAGAAACTTATCGTTTATAGTGGGTTGTGTCAATATTATTTGCTCTATTAGTTGGGCTGTGCTTGTTGCATTTCAAGGAGGCACTGGGAAATGGTATGATACTCACTCCATGCCACCCACCTCTAAATATAGAGTTGCTTTGATAATTGCAGCCATTGGTATGAGTTTGGGTATGGACTGCTTGCATTTGTATTTGAATAAAAATGTGTATTTGAATGTAATTAGTGGCAGGGTTAGTTGGAGAAAGATTTCTTTGCTTTGGGCAGTGATAGTCTTGGAGATAATGTGCATAGTATCATGTGGAGCAGTAGTAAGAACTTGGGGTATAAAGGGTTTTGGGAGATGGGTTTATAGTGCTATGCAAGGGCTGGCTTGGATCAAGTGGGGAATCGGCAGTTATCTTCTGGGTGAGTATTCGCCAGAGCATGAACCCGGAGTGTTCAGGACGAGTTTTCATCCTCACTCTTCTGAGGAACAGAGTATATGGATTAAGGGTGGAATTCTGGTGTATTCTTCTGCATTTTGGATCAACTCTAACTTGGCTGCCGTTAGAACTCGGTTAAAGTGGGAGCACTTTCCAGCCAGTTAAGGGCGAGTGAGTTTTTTATTTTATTTTAAGAAGCTCTGAGCTAATGGAGCCGGAGGACATGTAACTCCATGCTTGTGCTTATACTGGAGATCAGTACTGTCAATGGACTGATCAGGTTTATATGTCAATTAAGGAAGATACATTTCTCATTTCTCTTTTATTTCAATGAACAAAGGATTTTTCTAACAAATCAGACTATAAAATGTTAAGACATTGCATCGGCAAAAAATAGAACCTCAAATACAAACAATGGGAAATATTTGAAATAATAAACAGATTAATTGGTAAATACATCATCTATACAAAAGAGACAAACAAGGGTCTTGTCTATGCTGCATGAATGGCTCTACCCTAAGCAAATACAAATACAAGAAAGTATATCTTTTACAAAAGACAAGGTAAGGAGTTTGGTCTTTGGTGAGAGTGTCATTTGCTTAGTTTACAAATTGTCACATGGTTTTAGTGGACATGAATTATGGATGGTAGGTAGGTTATTGTGATAAAACAAGATGAGAAGCCATTTTTTTCCATTTACATATTTTTGAGAAATATTTTTTTCAATAGACTCGGCATAGTTTAAGTACAAATTTGTTAATGGTTTAAATTACTCTTTTTAAAAGGAAAGTTTAAGAAAACAATTAGATGTTAAATATTAGATTTAAGAAAACAATAAGATGCTAAAGATTAGATTTACTGTAACTCATCACAAAACATTGAACCAATTCAATTTGGAGACGACAAGATCCATAATGTTGCTGATAACATAAAAAACAAAATGGCACATATGAGAGTTTTCAACTTTTTTTTATCACAATATGTTGGTAGATATTAGAGGAATAAAACTTGCATGTGATGTATAGGGGAAGCTCAAAACTCTTATGACCTAGTTGAACACATTAATGTGTTCTATTTAGAAAATCACTCATTTGAGTTTAAGTTGAAGATAAATGGACCCATGGTAAGCATTATTGCTAAATAGAAGGGCATTAGAGATCAACTTGTTGTGGGTGAGAAAGATCAAGTAAAAAAGGTGATGCAACCCATATACTACTGCAGAGCAGGATTTCTTGAAGGGGCCCAAAGGGAGGTACATTAGGTCTCTTTACATGTTGATCAAGATCTTACTACACAATAAAGACATGATGACCATGGAATCAGACAATTAGATCACTCTACACACATGGGGAAGTTGGGGGAAGCACTAAGATATGAAAAATGGAGAAGGCTCTTGAGAGTAGCTAGAAGGAGGAAGCAATGGACCCCATCATGATGGATTACGAACAAACTAGGGAAATCATAAGGAATGCAGGTGTGACGTGCAACAAACGATCCTACTGGTATAAGATGAATAATAAGAAGAGGGAAGTAGCCGAGAGAGAGTGCTTGGACAACGATGAGGAAGAGGTAGAGGATCTCCATGCCACAAGGCATATTGAGGATATATTGTGTGCCACATATGAGAAGAAAACCAGAGGTCTTGGGTTTGGTGCAGAAGAAGGCTCTCCATTCCAGATCCGAATTATTGTGGAACCCACAACCCCATGTGCAACCAAGACAACTAAAGAAGAAAAAACAATTAAACAACAAGTCATTAGTGGTAGAAGAATTTTTTCAGGACATCTGTCCAATAGTAGAAATGTAAGTTCAACAAGTTGCAGTCAAGTATCTACACCGCGCGGAGGTGGTAGTTCAAAAAATTTCACAATGGCAGGGAAAGATCCAACTATTAGGTTACCAGAGTTCTAAGGGGACGGGTCAGATAACCCAGAAAAAACATTTGTTCATCTGTGAGAGGATATGGGAAGCAAAGTAGATTATAGACAAGGATACAAGGGTTGCGCAGTTGGCAATCACATTCAGAGACCGCGCAATAGACTGGTACATGGGTCTTGCAACAAATAAGGAACACCTATGACTGTAGCAGATGTAAAGATTCAATTAATAAATGAATTTCATAAGCCAAGCTCAAAAGATCAGTTTATGAATGAAATGATAGAGATTAAGCATAAACTAGGAGAATCAGTCTGGGAAGTGGACCAGAAGTTCAAGAGGCTGAAAGGTAAGTTAAAATAAACTATTACTGATACACAACATAGACATTTGTTTATTAATTCTTTGTTGCCACACTTGAAGTATCCTTTGAGGAAACAAAAATTCCAAAGTCAGTGAGGCTATGTGATCCAAGTGGATATTGGTGGCCACCCACCTATTCCAACTGGCTCCTCTTGACAGTTTTTAGTTCAACGTGCATCCTTTTGTAATTCTTTGTAATTGTGGGTTCTACACTTCCAAGAATGTATGAATCCCTACACAGCGTCCAAGTGGAGATTGGTGGCCTCCCACCTAATCCAACTGACTTATTTTGGAAGTTTTCATGTTAGTACATCTTTATGTACTTCCAGGACCTTTTTGGGGCCCTAAATAGTGTTTTTTTGGCTTGCCATAGTCAAACTATAGACGAAGTCAGAGTTTGATGGTATAATATGTAGTTATTGAAAATACCTTTCCAACGAGATGTCACGTGCCTAAAACAGAGGTCATATGAAAACATTATGACCCCGAGAAGTTGAGGTACCAACTTACCCACCAGGGCCCACAAAACTTTTGGCGTTTCATCACCTAGGGTTAGGTTTTTGGATGTCTAGGGTTTTGGCATTCATGAGTAATGTTAAAAAGGACTCTTGAGCCTCATTGTAACCATTCTGCTCAGACAGATATGCATAGCAACCACATCTCTTCACAGAGATAACCACCACCATTCAAGCAAGTTATTTTCAATTCTGCAGTTTTACAGTTTCAACCTATTTTATTTATTCAATACAATTTATTGTTCACTGAATATCTGTTGTTGTTCTCTGTATCTCTGTGTTATTGTATTCAATTTGTTACTCATTTCATTCTGATCATAAATCTGGATCAACGGTATCAGAGCGGTTTTCTCTTCATTTATTTTTCTTCGTGCATGTCCCCGATAAGATCTGGGTACAAGAAGTTGGGACTCAAACCACTCAATCCTTTGAAAGATTGGTCGCACCGAGCCCGACAACAACCCATGGGAGATGAGTAGAAATATGATGGAGTAGGAACGAAATGATGGACAACATTGGACAGATCTTTCGACGCCTGCCCACAGGAGACACATCTTCATCAAGAGGCCATGCAACCCCCTTCAAGGTACAAGTAAATTTTGATACTTCATTATTTGAAGGATTGATAGATACATATATTGTAGATAAATGGTTGAATCGGCTCGAATGGTACTTTTCAATCCACAATTTTTCTGACAGGGAAAAGGTTACTTTGCACTCCTCAAGGTCATCCCCCATGTTAAGGACCGGTGGGATACTTACTCTGAGGAAAGGGCCAGAGAGGAATTTGAAATATTTGTGGTCACCCACACATGGGATTCCTTCAAGGATGCCATTAAAGAACAATTCTACCCTATTGGAATCTACGAGGACCAATACACAAGATGGACCACGTTGCGCCAGGAAATGGACCAAACAATACCATATTTCACTAATATTTTCCATACCCTGCGCCCCAAATTGGGTATCAAAGACTTTGAACGACATCTGGTGCTCAAATACCACGGTTGTTTGCATAGATACATTAAAACAGAAATGGAGTTTCTGGACATCGCTTCATTAGGTGCAACTTATAGATATGTTGTCAAGATCAAGCACAAATTTAAGCATATAAGATGAGAGTTTGGATCTGCAAACTCCTCACAACCGAAGAAGGCAAAGGCAACTCCAACCCACAAAACAAGGGACAAATCAAAGATGGCCACTCTCAGGACAACCAGTCTAAGCTACAACACAAGAAGGGTAATGAGAAGTTGAAGAAGGACATGGGAAAGTGGTGAGAACACCATAAAATCCTTTGGCACAACATTGAAGAATGTCACTCCAAGCAATCATTGGTGGTTGAGCTGAAAGCTTCTTAGTCAGAGGCAGATTTTGACTCCAAATCAAATCCATAAGGAGGGAAGCGAATTATCAATGTCGAACCCAATGCCACTGTTGCTACCACCAAAGTCTAGCCAAGCAAACCAGAAGAACCAAAGGAAGGGGACCACCTCTTTCACTCCCGGATATGGGTAAATGTGACTCCGCTTCATTTCATTTTCGATAGCGGTAGTCAGAAAAACCTAATCTCAACAAAGGTAGTCAAGTGGTTGGACCTGTCGATGACACCGCACTCGTAGTCGTACACCCTTAGATGGCTTCACTAAGGAAGAGATCTCCACATCAGCCAATAGTGCTGTCTTCCCTATGGATTATCGATGTCGAACCCAACACCACTGTCACTACCACAAAATTCCAGCCAAGTGAACCAGAAGAACCAAAGGAAGGGGAACACCTCTTTCACTCCCGGATATGGGTAAAGGTGGCTCCACTTCATTTCATTTTCAATAGTGACAGTCAAAAGAACTCGATATCAGCAGAGTTCATCAAGTGGATGGAACTGTCGATGACACCACACCCACATCCCTACACCATTAGATGGATTCACTAAGGAAGAGATTTCCACGTCAACTAATAGTGTCATCTTCCCTATGGCATCAAGCCCTTCAAAGACAAGATATTGTGTGATATTTCTCCCCTTGAAGTTTGTGATGTTATATTAGGACAACCATATTTGTGGAAGCGACATGTTGTGTATGAGTCTAGACCCCACAGTGTTATTATTACTTTGGGTAGACAATTGTATAAGATACCAGAGGTAGCGCCGCCTACCACTATTTCTTTAATCTCTGGTAAGAAATGTAGTAAGTTCATTTCACAGATAGAGAAGTTTGTCTTCTTTGTGATCTGTGCTCATAGTAAGAAAAAGGTCATCTCCACATCTGTGGCCTCTACACAGAGCCTCTCTTTACAACATAAGCAAGTAGACATGATAATGGAAGAGTACAAAGACATCTTCTCCTCACCCACCAAGGTACTGACGCACTGCCAAGTCAAACATTCAATTGATCTAACCCTCGGTGCACCTCTGCCTAATGGACCAGTCTATCGTCGCTCATTGATGGAAAATGACAAAATCAAGTGTCAAATCCAAGATCTGCTTCAAAAGGGGCACATCAAACCCAACTCCTTCCCTTGCTAAATCCCGATTATACTAGTGCAGAAGAACGACGGGACCTGACAACTCTACATTGATTACAGATCATTAAACACAATCGCAGTTAGGAACTAGTACCCAATTCCCAAAATTGATGACCTTCTTGACCAGCTAAAGGGGGAATAGTTCTTTAGCAAGATTGACCTAAAGTCTAGCTACCACCAGGTTCCCTTCGAACCAACTGATGTATGGAAGACAACTTTCAAATCTAAAGAAGGTCTCTTTGAATGGATGGTCATGCCCTTTGGCTTAACAAATGCACTAGTCACTTTCATGAGTTTGATGGATGATGTATTGAGACCCTTCACCAACTATTTTGTGGTGGTATATCTCAATGACATCCTCATCTTCAACATAACTTGGGAGAAGTACATGCAACATATTTCGTAGGTTTTGAGCACTCTGCAGCAGCACAAGATATATGCCAACTTGAAAAACTGCTCCTTTGGCATGAATAAGGTCCAATAATTGGGCTACATTGTTGATGAGCATGGGGTACATGTGGATCCAACTAAGATCCAAGTCATCCATAATTGGCCAGCCTCAACCACACTAATTGAGCTTCATAGCTTCTTGGGACTTGTCAAATTCTACCAATGGTTCATGTTGGGGTTCTCCCATATTGCATGGGTCCTCATCCAAGTGACCAAGGGTGGTGGCAGGGAAATGTTTGCATGGGGGAAGGCACAACAACGAGCATTTGATGACTTGAAGCATCTCTTGTGCTCAACTCCAGTACTCTCCTTTCTTGATCTACAAAAACCATTCGAGATTGAGATTCATGCATCTGACTATGTTGTAGGTGCAATTATCACTCAACACAATCATCCAATAGCATACCATAGTGAGACACTCTCAGATACCATCCAAAAATACCCCACCTATGACAAGGAAATGTATTCCATTGTGCAATCCCATCGTCAATGGAAAAATTATAGTCTAGGAAATGAGACAATCATCCACACTGATCACAAGCCTCTGCAGTTCATATAGACACAAGGGAATTTGTAGAATGATCGCCATCAAAAGTGGTGCACATCTCAACATCAATTCTAAGACATGGAGCAAAAATTATGTCACTGACTGCCTCAGTCGATCTCTTGTGGTTTCACTCACCATCATGCTCCATTCCTGTGGGCATAAGGCATTTGAGTGGCCCCAACTTTATCAATGAGATCTTGACTTCACCACCACCTATCATCTCTTGGGTACAGACACAAATATCACCAATTTTCACATTTAGGATGGACTATTATTGATCTGGATTTAGGAGAAGAACGAACTGATTAACAAACTGAATACAATAAACACAGAGATAGGAAGAATAACACAAATATCCAGTGAACAATATCTTCTATTAAATAATGAAATAGGCTGAAACTGTAAAACTACAGAACTGAAACTTGCTCGAATGGTGGTAGTTATCTCTTAGAAGAGATGTGGATGCTACGCGCATCCGTCTGAGAAAAATGGATTCCAATGAGGCTCCGTAGGCCCTTTTCATATTACTCATGAATGTCAAAACCCTAGACATCCAAAAACCTAACCCTAGAAGGTGAAACACCAAAAGTCATGTGGGCCCTATAGGTAAGTTGGTGTAATTTGGTACCTCAACTTCCTAGGGTCGTAACTTTTGCATACGACCTTCGTTTTAGGCGCGTGATAACCTGTTGGAAAGGTATTTCAGAGAAATACACATTCCACCATCAGACTTTGACTTTGTCTACAGTCTGACTGTTGTGAGCAGAAAAAACAATGTTTAGGGACCCAAAACAACCCTAAAAGTGAAACAAGATGTGCTGACATGAAAACATACAAAATAAGCTATTTGGATTAGGAGAGAGGCCACCCGTATCCACATGGATATTGTGTGGGGATTTAGACAACCCCAAAAGTGTAGAACTCACAATTATAAAACAGTAGAAAATGACATGTTGAACAAGAACAGACATGAGGACCCAGTTGGAATAGGTGGGTGGGCACCAATATCCACCAGGATCAATCCTCCACCCTTAGGAAGCAATGGTTTCCATTGCATTGATTTCCCCCATCAGGTGATGAAACTTCTGCTAGATTTGGCCCCAGGTGAGCCACTTGCCTTGGTGTAGGAGTTTCCCTGCCTTGACAACCCAATAAAGTTGGATCTGCTACTAGCGAGTGCCCTTGACCTATGTGTTCATGATCTGATCGGTGGATTCTTATTCCATGCAGTCAGGGTTGAGCTTTGCTGGTGTCAGTTGTTCGACGATCTCAGAGGTGTCCAATAATGATGGAAAATATGTTCAAAGGAGGTCCACATTGAATACTGGATGCAGACCAAGAAAGAGTGGAGTGTTGAGCTCAAAATAATTGCTACCCACAACCTTGGTGATAGTGTAAGTCCCATAACAAAGTGGGCAAAGCTTCCTATGGGGCCCAGTGAGACGCTCCTTATGAAAATGTAACCAGACTTTGTCACCAACTTGAAACTGGTGTGGTAACCTGTGTTGATCATGGCGCTTCTTGTACTTAGCATTGGATTTCTGCAAAATGTCCTGGACTTGTTGGCGGATGTGATGAATCCGCTCAATGAATCTGGTGGATTTGTTGATCATAGACTGATCAGGGGAAGAGTTTGTCTATGTGGTGGAAAGAGGAAGTACAACATCAATGGGTCCCAAAGGTTCGAATCCCAGACCCACCTGAAATGGGCTATGGCCGGTGGACATATGGGATAATCTCATCCCATGTACAAGGATGCTTAGAATTGCACATGTGAAGGATGTGCACAATCATCCGATTGACAACCTTGATTTGGTCATTGTTTTGGGGGTGGAAAGCAGTGGATTTTGTGAGCTTGGTGTCCAACAGAGACCAGAGACTCAACCAAAAGGTGCTAAGGAACCTGTTGTCTCGATCAAATATTATGGTCTATGGTATCCCAAAGTGGACCCAAACTCATTCAAAGAATATCTTGGCAGTATCTGCCATTGTGACATTCTTCTTACAGGCTGTGAGGATGGCCATCTTCGAAAATTGATTAACGATCACAAACAAGAAGTCATTTTCATTCTTGTTGGACGACAAACCAGACATGTAATCCATTGAGATGGATTCCCACGGCTTCTCAGGAATAGGAAGAGGGGTGTATAATCCTTGCTTCTTGATGGATGGTTTCGTAATGGAGCAGGCAATGAAAGATCATATATACTTGCTGACGTTCTGTCAAAGTTTTGGCCAATAAAAATGTTTCTAAAGAATGACCACAATTTTATTTATGCCAAAATGTCTTGCCACCCGACTATAGTGGGCTTCCCAAATCAGATTTTCACGCTCGCTTGTAGGAACATAGAGATGGCCCAAGTGGCATAAGAGTCCATCCTGAATGTGAAAATCAATGATAGTGGCACCTGTACCCAAGATCTGATATGTGGTGGCGAAGTCCGGATCTTGTTGATAAAGTTGGGGCCACTTTGATGCTTCATGTCCATAGGACTGGATCACATTGGTGAGTGCAGCCATAGGAGGCCAACTGAGGAAGTCAGTGACACGATTGGAGATGCCTGTCTTATACTTGATGTTGATATGGAACTGTTGCAGGTAGGTGGAACACTTCTTATGGCGGTCGTTCTACAATTTCCCCCGTGTCTGTATGAATTGCAGAGGCTTGTGATCAGTGTGTATGATTGTCTCTTTCCCTAGAATGTAATGTTTCCATTGACGAAAGATTTGTACAATGGAATACATTTACTTCTCATAGGTGGGGTATTTCCAGACATTATCGGAGAGTATCTCACTATGGTATGCCACAGTATGCCCATGCTGAGTGAGAACTATGCCCACAACATAGTCAGATGCATCAGTCTCAGTCTCAAATGGTTGTTGTAGATTGGGAAAGGAGAGTACTGGAGTTGAGAAAAAATGATGTTTCAGATCATCAAATGCTTGTTGTTGATCCTTTCCCCACATGAACTTGGCCCTACCACTTCCCTTGGTCACCTGGCTGAGGGCCCATGCAATATGGGAGAATCCCAACACGAACCATCGATATAAATTGGCTAGTCCCAAGAAGTTCCAAAGCTCAGTCAATGTGATCAGGGCTGGCCAATCACAGATGACTTGGATCTTAGCTGGATCAACATGTACCCCATGCTCATAGACAATGTATCCTAGGTATTGGACCCTGTTCATGCCAAAAGAGCATTTTTCCAAGTTGGCATAAAGCTTGTGCTCATGCAGAGTGCTCAAAACCCGCTGAATATGCCACATGTGGTCCTCCCACGTTCTGCTGAAGATGAGGATGCCATCCAAATATACTACCACAAAGGAGTTGGTGAAGGGTCTCAATACATCATCCATCAACCTCATGAAAGTGGCTGGTGCATTTGTTAATCCAAAAGGCATGACTAGCCATTCGTAGAGACCTTCTTTAGACTTGAAGGTTGTCTTCCAGACATCAGTTGGTTCGATGGGAACCTAGTGGTAGTTAGACTTCAGATCAATATTGCTGAAGAAATTTTGCCCCTTGAGTTGGTCAAGAAGGTCATCAATCCTATGAATGGAGTAGCGGTTCTTGACTGTGATTTTGTTTAAGGCTCTGTAATCAATGTAGAGTCACCAAGTCCCATCCTTCCTCTACACTAGTACAATTGGGCTTCCGCAAGGGGAGGACACTACTACATATTGAAAAAATTGCGATTACTACTTGCGACAAAAGTACTCTTTCATCACAAAATTCAAGAGAAAAAGTTCATTTTTTCAATTTTGATCTAAATCCACCCCGTATTCGTCGCTTTATCAACGGACCCAAACTTTTGTTTGTTTTGTGACGGTCATCAATATGGTGGACTATTGTCTCTATTTCGACAAACTTGTGTTTTTGTCACAAGAGCGATGCTCACTATTGACTGTCACACTTTTTGATACTATCCATATTGACCATTATACATTTTGACAAAGTCTAAATTGATATAGTCAACGTTCGTCATAAGAGCGGTGAATTGACTGTTATAACCATTCCTATCTTCGACAAAGTGACCTAAATATAACAAATAAATAGGTTATACACACACACACACACACACACACACACACACATATATATATAGGTCACGGTCATCGCAATTGCAACGATCGTGACCTAAATTGACCTATAAATATTTGACGATTTAAAGATGTTGCGACAATCTTGCTATAACAACGACGGTTCCGAAAGGGTATTTTTGTGTGGAAGAATGTCGCAGAATATAGTTAGAGGTGGGGAAAAAAGTAAAGTAGGTTAAAAGGGTGATGGTAGATGTTATTTCCCTTGCAAAAAATGTTGCTTCATATGTCCTGTAAGAATTTTAATAGAAACAAATACAAAACATTATAGGAAATATGGGTACATTGATGGCGGATCGAATGAATATTGTCGCATGGTGATTAGCTATATATTCATTATCTGTTTTTATTTTGTCAATTTTATATAAAATTATGTATATGTATATATATTGTTTGAATGTTTGTTATAGTATACACTAATTTTGCATGATTGTTTGTAATTATAAAGTTAGAGTTTCCCTTTAACTTTTCATAGAATATTGAACCAAGTATTAGTAGAAATGATGTTGTACAAGCTGAGGAACATCATGACCAAGAAAATGATGATCTCATGGAATAAGATGATGGGACAAATCAAGTTAATGATCCCATGGAAGAAGATGATGGGACAAATCAAATGATCCAAGAATTGTTTTCGCAGCAGCCGGATGAGGATGGGGACAATGCTAGTATTTATGATGAACCTCTATTAGAAAAGGAAAATAAACGACTTTATGAAGGACCAAGAGAAAATCTTCTCTTCGCTACATTGTTGCTAGTGAACTTAAAGGTTATGCATAATTTTTTGAACACGTGTGTGACACAGATCCTAAGGTATGTAATATGTTTCATCTCATATTATACACAAATGTTGATTTTTTTCTATTTGTTTTTAGTTTTAATTAATGTGTAAAATAAGAATGCGATTTTTACGATTAATATTCTTACATTAACCAGTTATTTGTTATGTTGTAGATTGTTAGGTGAATTTTTGTTACCATCGTCAAATATTTTACCTCGCACATATAGAGGTTTGCATGCCATTATCAAAGGCATTGGAATGGATTATCAAAATATAGATGCATGTCCTAATGACCATATTACATATTATGGACAACATGCTTTGAAAACAGAATGTCTGCAATATCTTATCAGTAGATATCGAACCAATCAAGTAACAAAAAGGGTGCCTTGAAAGGTTTTTCATCATATTCCCACAATTCCACGTTTGCAGTGATTGTTCAGGTGTGAAAGCATAGAACAATTTATGGATTACCATGCATGTAACAAAAGTGGATATGGTGTTCTTCGAATGCCTGCCGATGGTTCTGCATTTAGGGAAATTGAGGAAAAATGGGTAGATTTCAAAGATGAGCCTCATAATGTTAGGCTTTCATTGGCAGCTGACGATGTTAATCCATTCAGAGAGCTTAGGTCTATTTACTCAGTGTGGCCTATTTTTGTTATCAACAATAACATTCCTCCTTGGATGTCAATAAAGAGGGAGCACACAATGTTGACAATGATTGTTCTAGGTATTTGTTTACATTCATTTTTTGAATGTAACATTTTCATTTGTTTCAATTTTTGCATAATATCTTTTGTTTATTTATTTACTTATATATATTACATGATATCATTCCTATAGTAATTATGTGTAATTTCAAACAATTAGGTAAGTACCAGGTTAAAGATATGAATGTATATATCAAGCCTCTTATCGACGAGCTACTAAAGTTATGGGCTGGCATCACAATGTATGAAAGATGTAAACCAATCGGGGAGAAGAAATTTAAATTCCGTGGAATACTTTTATGGACAATTTATGATTCCCCTGGACTAACACATTTTTGTGGTATGTAGCATTCTAATATTTCTCTTTAATACTATATAACTTTTTAATGTTATCATGGTGCATGTTTAATTTTTAAATAATCTCATCATATAATTTACTTTAATCCATTTGTTGCAGGTCTTCAAACAAAGGGTAAATTTGCATGTCCAGTTTGTGGCCCTAAGATGAAGTATCTTCATTCAAGAATTTTAGGAAATATGGTGTTTGATGAGTATAGGCACCTTGTTCCTAAGAACCATAGGTATCGTACTATTGAAAAACATATTTTCAATGGGAAGGAAGAGACTGGCTTAAAACCATGAAGAATGACACCTTACCTATGGAGATTGGAATATAATAGAAATCGTCAAGGTACTCAATTTCGTAATGTATCATAGATCATGTAATGTTTTGAATGTTTACATATTTTAATCATTGAATTTATTTTATCGTATTTGATAATTATTTTTGTGATTTATTTTATGCTTCATGAAGGTCGCAATCATCATGAAGGTATTAATAATGGGCTTCCATGAGAAATGAAATGTTATCCCGCTCAATTCATGAGGTTTCCTTACTATGAGGAGCTAAAAATAGGTCATTTGTTTGATATAATGCATATCAGGAAGAATGTGACTTAAACTTTATGGCGAATCATAGATGGTAGAAGGGACAAAGAAAAAATTGTCAAAATTTGTACTGACATTCAGGAAGCCAATCATGCAATGCGAAGTGTGATCCGATATTCAAATAGATCATATAGAGTACTAGATTGAAATAACCTTCCATGGTTATTAACAGAGCAACAAAGCAATGATGTAAAGAGGTCATTCAAAGAATTAAATTTCCCACGGGTTTTTCTTCAAACATAAATAATATCTTAACGAAGAAATGTGAATTTGGTGGGGTAAAAACACATGATTGGCATACCTTCATTAAGGTAATAATTTTGGTATGTACATATTTATATATATTGGCCTTATAAATCTTTTATTTATTTTTATTTTTTCTTGTCTACTTTGGTCGAAACAAATAACGCTTCATGTCTACCACTATCTCTCCCAAACAACTTTGACAACAACGTCAAACAAGTTATATATGATCTTGGAAAATACATGAGGTAAGTAGTTGTGATTTATATGAAAAATGTTTTCAAATTATTGTTGTACTTAATGACATGTGTTTTACTTGTAATGTAATATATTATATTATGTTATATTGAAACATGTTATTTTCTTGTGTCATGATCTCATGTAGATGGTTGTCATTGAAAGAAATCCATGAATATGATATAAAGTATTGGAAGAGAGAAATTCCTCGTCTAATGTGTGAAATGAAAAAGTATATACCTCCAACATTTTTCAATGCACAAGAACACTACCTCATACACCAAGTTGATGAGATTGAAATTTGTGGACCTGTTCACACAAGGTCAATGTGGATGGTGGAGAGGCACTTAAAATCATTGAAGGCGTTGGTTACACAAAGAGCACGTCCTGAGGGTTCTATGGTGGAGGAATATATGGTATATCAATCCATGGCATATATTAGTCAGTATCTTCCTAAATTAACAGCGCCAACTATGCATGCATTGGATCGCATTTGGGATGTGAACTCCATAAAAAAATTTGAAGATCAGGACCATCTATTGGGGCAAGGTAGAATGAAAAAATGAGAGGTAATATATTAATAATTGTGAAAATTTATATTAATAATACATATAAGTTTCATTTTTTGTGTATATGATCATACTCATTAATATATTAATATAATCTATTTTATAAATTATTAATATTTATAATTACCTGCATATTGGATGTTATAACTAATGTTTAATATTGGTGAATTGTGATTTTTTGATTCAGTTGCTCAAGAGTGGGATGCACTGCAAATAATCTTGACTGGATGAATGTATGGATTGAAAGATGTAAACAACATAATGGAGGTAGGTTATTATGGCAATGATTGTCTGAATTGGTTAGAGAAGCTCGTCGTAACGGAGATGCCAATGTTACGCAGAGGGAAATTGATTTAGCATATGGTTTGAAAGATGGACAGGTAAGAAAATTCATCCATTTTATTCAGTTATTTTATATTATATTAATGTAACTACATGTCTACTGTATTTTTAAGATACTTTCAAAGTTATATAAATATATGTTAATTTATTAATTGACAATGCATCTTTTACATATCTAACATATTGCAGTTGAAACACCACAAGTCTATGTGGTGCAATGGTCATAAATTTCGCATCAAACAATTGGATGAAACCAGGAAAACTTCTGATAGTGGGATAACTATAGTATTCCAGGTCACTAATGTTTCCTCTAGGAGTGACATACATCCTCGAGAATATGAAAATAGATACTATGGGTAATTAAATGATATACTAGAGTGTGACTTTAATTCCTTCAAATTAGTTTTGTTCGATGTCAAATGGTATAGGTTACAAATGCATGAACGCGATGAGGAAAGAACTGTTATTCAACATGCCAACAGATTTCCAATGATTAAAACAACGGTGTTTGAAAGAAGACATGATCTCTATGTTTTTCCAAGCCAATGTGAATAGGTCTTTTACTCAAATGTTCCAGGTGAAAGGGATTGGTCATTTGTTGTTAGATATGATCCAAGAGGAAGGCCAATTAAGTATACTCATTTACAGGAAGAAGATGATATTGAAGACCGAGAAGATGATTCGACAGATCAGACAGAGATGGAAGATCATGGAGGGTCGACAGATGAAGAAGATGAAGAAGATCATGATCAAGGCGTAGGAGACAATATTGCAATTCTTGATGATGATGTCGATGAAAATATGCTCGAAAATGACATTGATGATGATATCATCAATCCTTTCAACATCGTTTCTGAATCGGATGATGATACAGATGTCAAGTTTGATGAAGAAGATCAAGATACAGAATAAGGATGATTACACAGATGTTGAGGCTGGATTAGGTATGTGACTATATAATATTTTAATTTGTATGAATTATTCTCTTAAAATAATTTACTTATAATGTCATGGGTCAATTACATGTTTTTAAGTTTTATGCAACGTTTTTATATCCTATGTTACATGTTGTTTAATTATTATGTGAAACCTAAAAATAGTTGCCAATATACTAAAGTACGTGGTAGACTAAAAATATTATTTAGAAACACAAAATTTCATGTACTTTCATTAATTTTTGTTTTTGTAGTTTCTATGCTTGAATCTTAATAGGAAACTACTTTTGATTATTTTCTATTTTATAGATTGGGTTTTGGGAATAAATTGAGAGTGATGTGAGGGGGAGGGGAGGGGCCATATGATATTCCACCTTCATGTGGTTGGCCTTGTTCAGTAGAGGATAAATTATTCTTGAAACCAAGAGAATCTCTTTCATTTTTATACCATCATGATCGTATAAGATTTCATCAATATTGTTGTCACAGTTATGCATCACCGAAGTTTCGATGATCGTGTTTGTCATTTCTATATATATTTTTTGAAACCCTAATTTTCTTTCAAAGTACACAATTTGGTTGATGCAAGTTTTAAGTTTGCATCAATCTTTCTTCATTTTTCTTTCAGGTTCTACATTAATGTATATTCAACGTATTTGTGTCATAGTTGTACTGATGAAAAATCCCTCTTTTTAGATGATTGCTTAATCAATGCGATAAAAATAATCCATTTCAGTACTAGATGTTGGGACGTGTGTAATGTGGAACAAATTTTACAAGGAACAAGGAACAAAAATTGTATGAGGACTAGACATCGACAACAGTGACCTATGAATGGGGCCAATGTTGAATTTTTTTCAAATAGTTTTTGTATGCATTGAAATTTGTCATGGATAGACTATTCACATGCCTTAATAATATGGGAGGGTTTTTGGACTCAAATTTCACTCACACACCCACTTTATTCCATCATCAACTCATCATGTAAACCATAAACCCTAGTTTTTTTTTCAAGGTACACAATTTGGTTGACGCAAGTTTTAAGTTTTCGTCAGTCTTTCTTCATTTTTATTTTAGGTTATACATTAATGTATCTATTTCATAGTTGTGATGAAAAATCCCTCTTTTTCGTTGATTTCTTAATCAACACCATAAAAATACTAGAGGCGGGCAACAATGACATGTGAATGGGGCCAACGTTGAAATGTTTTCAAACTGTATCTGTATGCATTGAAATTTGACATGGATAGACTATTTGCATGCCTTAACGATATGGGAAGGTTTCTGGACTCAAATTTCACTCAAACACACTCTTTCTTCCATCATCATATCATCATGTAAACCATAAACCCTATTTTTCATATGTTCTAGTAGATATGTTAATGATTCCAAATAATGGGACATTTTATGCCATTAGTATGATTTGTACAAAAATAATGGATCTTGGGGACTAAACCATGGTCAAGGAATGAGGAAAAAGGAACAAGGAACGGGGAACAAGGAACAAAAATTGTACTAGGACTAGACACCGACAACAATGACCTGTGAATGGGGCCAACGTTGAAATTTTTTCAAATAGTTTCTGTATGCATTGGAATTTGACATGGATAGACTATTCACATGCATTAATGATATGGGAGGTTTTATGGACTCAAATTTCACTCACACACCCACTTTCTTCCATCATCAATTCATGGACAATCTCAAAGATTATGTGGGGACATCATACATCGTTGAGTCTTGAAACCCTCCCATACCATCAATGCATGTGTCTAGTCTAACCATGGAAAATTTCGATGCATACAGGAACATATTAAAGAAATTTTAATGTTGGCCCCATTCAATGCTCATTATGCGGGGTCGGTGCATGACATTTGTGGTGGGTGAATTGAAGGTTCTGCGACATCAACTCGACTTGGTAATTCAATAATCAAACCCTCCTTAAGTATTATGCGGGGACATCAAACATCCTTAAGTATTGTGATGGGTGTTATGATATCCTTAAGTATTATGTGGGTTCGGTGGAAGAAATTTGTGATGGGTGTATTGGAAGTTCCATGTCAAATTTCAAGATAGTTCCAATATCGATTCTATAAAAGGGAATGATGAATGATGACAATGAGAGGTGAAACATGATGAACGTTGATGAAAATGTGGATGATCTCAAATATTATGTGGGGACATACATCCTTGAGTCTTGAAACCCTCCCATACCGTTAAGTCATGTGTCTAGTCTAACCATGTCAAATTTCAATGCATACATGCACATATTGAAGAAATATCAATGTTGGCCCAATTCATTGCTCATTATGTGGGGTCGGTGCATGATATTTGTGGTGGGTGAATTGAAGCTTCTGCGACATCAAATCGACTTGGTAATTCAATAATCAAACCCTCCTTAAGTATTATGTGGGGAAATCAAACATCCTTAAGTATTTTGATGGGTGTTATGATATCCTTAAGTATTATGTAGGTTCAGTGGAAGAAATTTGTGATAGGTGTATTGGAAGTTCCATGTCAAATTTTAAGATAGTTCTGACATCGATTCAATAGAAGGGAATGACGAATGATGAAAATGAGAGGTGCAAAATGATGAACGTTGATGCAAATGTGGACGATATCAAAGATTATGTGGGGAGATCATACATCATTGAGTCTTGAAACCCTCACATATAGTCAAGGTGTGTTCTTGGCCAACCATATTCCCCAAGCAATAGAGAGTGGGAGGGATTTGTACCTTTTAGTTTTCTTGTTCTCACACCATCATGTGAGATATTTTTAGATGGATTCCCCTCTCCATGCATTATGGAGATTTAATTTCTACCCCCTGTATCTTCCACAAAAATTTCTTAGAGTAGGGGAAAGACAAGAGAAGGTGGAAGTTAGCTTCAATTTTAGATTCATAGAGACAACACCTACCAGGGCCTTCAAAAATGATTTTTTGTAGGATGTGCCAAGTTAGAGATTTATTATTTAAGACAAGCCATAATTTTATTTATTTATCTAGATAGGAATTTCAATTTCTAGATTAATTTCCATGACCAAAAAGTGGGATCTCACCTCCCACTACTATAAGTGCTTTACAACCTAGCCTTGGTTCATTTCCCCTAAAAGGATTAAAATACCATACAAGTTGATCCTCCTCCTCACCAAGTCTTATAAAGAATATTTTTAAGGATTCTCGTGAAGTCGTTCAATATTTCTACATGATCCTCCCTAAGACCAAACTCTCTCCAAGAGAGCTATTATTTCCAACTACAAGTTTCAATGGGATTTTTTTCAATTTTCCTCAGAGTGTTGAAGCCTCTATGATTTATTTATTGAATGAGGGGAATAGGTAAATTGAAGGATTCTATGATTCCTACCCACAATTCCAACCCTAATTGGACATTATATCCATTTCCAACATGACATACCAGGAAATTTCGAATCAGGGGGAATGATGTGATAATTGGTTTTCAAATAACCGAGGAATTTTGGTATTTTTTAACAGGAATTATTACCTAGTCCTCCACTAAGTCTGGAGCTATGTATTTATCCTTTATGAAATGCACACACAATTTGGTACCTTGGAGAAGAATTCAAACATTTTTATCAACTAAATAATTTAAGAAAAAAAAGATATTCTTGAGACCCCATCCTTCTTGTGATTTGGGAATTGCTACTTTTTTCCAAGAGACTAACACTATGCATTTTTTCTCACTCTCACTCAACGAAAGGAAATAGTAACAAAACTACCTTATCCACTCTAATAATGTTAAGACTAAGAATGTTCACTTAGGGAACAAGTCCTAAGAATTTTCACTTAGGGAACAAGTCCCTTGTTTCCCTCCTTTGAGCTTGGTTAGACCTTGAGACCCATTATTGGTTCAAAACTAACTTATTCATGGTGCCCAAATTCCACTTGGAGGTGAATGATATGTTACATAGGTCATATCTGATGGGTTTGACTATTTGTCTATGGTTCTTGAGCTTGGGAAGCAAGGTTTAGGGTTGAAGACTCTTGTTTCCTTTCATCAACTATAGTCATGAACCTAATACCCATCCATGATGATCAATAATACCTCATAATGTCATCCATATTCAACTTGGATGCCAAAGAATGCCTAGAGAGGACTCGTGTCATGGTTTTTAGGTGTTGTCGATGGTGGTTGAGCTTGAGAAGATTTAGTTAAGGGTTTAGGCCATTGTTTCCAACTTCCCATGTTTATGCCTCTACACCCTTTTTCAATGTACAAAACCTAATCATGATGCATATATCCCTCTTAAAGGCCAAAGTTTTTTTATGTTGGTTTGAGGACTTGTTCAAGTCTCTTGATGACTTGTTCACCCATCCATGGTCTTTTGTGGTGACCTGAGGAATTGTTCATGGTGCTTGAGCTAGATATGATATTTTTGGGGCTTGAGTTGTTGTTTCCCTCCCTTGACAATACAGGTTAAGGGCTTTAGTCTTGTTCCCTACCACAACCATGGTCAAGGCCTCGAGACCCATATGTAGTATGAAAAACATATAAAAGGTTATGGTCTAGGTGTTGTTCATGGCACATGAGCTTGAGAAGGTTCAATTATGGCTTCAATCCTTTACTCACCCCTTAACCATTTTTAGGTGTTAAGACCCATTTATATAGAAAAAAACCTACTCATGGCACATGTATCCTACAACTTGGAGGCATTCAAGGAAGCCTTACAAATGAGTGATGTGTTGGTTAAGGCCTCTCTACCTATTCTTACTAAAAAAAAACCTCCTAATGGTGTCCTTATCCAACTCTGATGTTAAGGACCCCCTAGAGAGGGATTGTGTTGTGGTTTCTAGGTGTTGTTCATGACAATTGAGCCTAAGAAGTGTCATATAGGGCCCTCATATCCCACTCAAGTGCTACAAAACCCTAACCATGATGTACCCAATAATTATGTCATGTGTGGAACTGATACATACTCTTTTTTAGCGCCTTTGTTGTGGTTGAATCATGGCACCCATATTCATCTAGTAGGCCAAATATACCCTATGAAGGTCATGTGTCATGGTTCAAGGATGATTTCAATGACATAACTTGAGAATCTTCATGGTTTTTATTTTTTGTGCTTGACTCTAGACTCTTCATTTAGGACATAATTCCATTATTTATCTCTCTTGACATTGGTTAGACCTTAATACTAATTATTTGTTCATAAATAACCTATTCATGGATCCCATATCCCATTTGGACATTAATGATACCCCTTGATTGATATGTGACCCAATCCTTCTCTTAGATCCTCCTTCTTATCTCTTCTTGGGATGGTTTGGGTGCTAAATCTTTAGCAATGGTAGCTAAATCTAGACCCTTTCCCTTCACTCCTTTCGCTTATTCATTAGGAGAGTTGGAAACATTATAGATCATGTCAGACCACTCACCCACAATATAGTTGTTTAATTCACTAGGTCCATCCTTGTTAATCTCACCAACTTGTTGAAAAAATTCTTTGGATACCATGCAAGTATTTTGATCATGTGGTAGGCCACACAGGTTGTGGCATGGTAAAACTTCATGGTCATGGTAGACTTTACCAGTAAAATTGTTGGGTGGAGGAGGTCTCATACACCAATTTGGTGTCTGGATTGGCCGTGACCTTAAAAAATAGATTATTTTTATTGTTATTATTATAATTAATATATTAAAAACATTAAAAAACATGTGTTAAAACAAAACAAAAAACATTAAGAAAAATAAAAATAAAATTTCAAACAAAATAAAAAATTAGAATTAAAAACATTAAAAAAAACGAAACATAAAAAAAACAAAATTTAAAACAAAATAACAAAAAAAAATAAATGCTAAGAATTAAGCCCATGCCCTAGTGCATTCAAACCACAACAAGCTCGATCCCTAATGCATTCACTCCACAGAAAGTTGACCGAGAGGGAGGAAAGAACCTGCTAGGGAGGAGAGAGCCACAACAAGTGAGAGAGGGAGGAGAGAACCATAGCAAGCCCAAGAGGGAGGAGAGAACCACAACAAGTGAGAGAGGGAGGAGAAAACCATAGTAATCCCAAGAGGGAGGAGAGAAACCGCACCATGCATTCACACCCGCAATGACAAAGAAATCTCGTGCCTTGCATTCACACCACATCAAGCCCAACAGGGAGGAGAGAACAACAGGTGTTTCGAGTCGTGAGCTCCATTGGTGTTTCTCTAAGGCCGTGAGGGCTTCACCGTTAACTTATTTGGAAAAATATAGCAGGTGTTTTGCAGGTGTGTCGGAAAAACAGAACACAGGGTGAGAACAACATCATGTCGGACCCTAGGCAGGTGTGTGTGCTAATTTTTGGCATTGTTAAATTTAATGTCAAATTTTCTCGAAATTAACCTTGTTCTTTTCTTTCTCTAGTAATTCCCCACAAATATGGACACTGGACTTTTAATCTGACTGCTTGGCATCCATTTTGTATGATTTCTAAGTAGTAAAGATTATTTTTTTAATATATGTATTTCTTCAAATCTTAGTAAAATGGAGTTTTTGGGGTTTTAGGGTTTTAAATATAGGTGATGGAAGGAAGCTTATATCAATTCTAGATCCAACTAGGGAAATGTATTCAAGATGAATCAAATGGTTGATGAGGTCAAGAGGAAACCCTCTTAAGAATGGGATTATTTCATTCAAGGATTAGGGATTATATTAGAACCAAAAGGAAAAACCCTTTAAGAGGGGGTGGCCCCTCCAAATAAGCTCCATGATTCTTGTGTGAAAGTGTACAAATCTTAATCAAACATGTAAAAAAGGACTCACAATCCCCTTCCAAGTGGACACATGGCTCTTCAAGGTGAAGAAGGCTTCACAAGTGATGAATGTAACCCTAAAAAATGGACAGCCTCCTCTAAATCATCTCTAATATGTCAAATGTGAATCCAACAAGGTGTAATCGCCCTCCTTAAATCATTCCAATGTCCTCTCCAATTCAATGGATGGTTGAACAAACCCACACATGCCAAATGAAACCTTCATGCAAACTCCAAGGTGGACATCTCATCAATTGATGTGACAAATGCCTCATAATGAGGTAATAAGGTGAGATTTCATAAATTTGGAATGTTTTAACGCATGAGAAGCTTTGGTTAACCAAGAATAGCCAAAACATTTTTTATCAATGCTTTGGGAATCATGAATTACCTCGATAAATGTGAATTACATTGGGAAATGTGAAGATGCCCAAAAATATGAATGAATATAATGCCATGCCCAAACTCAACAAGACACCATGCAACATCAATTATTGCATCATCGATCAACAAATATGCCATGAAATCCTCTACCTCAACAAGATACGTGGAACCAAGTAGGTTTCTCAATTGTCTACAACTGATAAAAAATCCAAAGGCTAGTGAATAAATTCACTAGGGTTGTTACCCTATACCAAAATGAGGGGTAATAAACCATATAATTATATATGTAGCACAAAAAAAAACATATTTTTATGCTTCATAATTTTGTCAAAAGTGCACCATATTTTGGACTCATCATCACCCCCGCCCAACCAAAGGGATTTTTGGCCTTAAATTTTCACACAAACTCTCTGGGAGTATACAAGGTCAATTTTTTTTACTATTTGGACAATCTCAAAGATTATGTGGGGACATAATTGTTTAGGCATGGACTAGGTGACCAAATTATCCATCTTCTCCCGAGGCATGGTTTCGTAAATAGACCCATAAATCCAAATGTTGCATTGCTTCTTACTGAGCAAAGCACTAGTTATCAAAATTGATGAAAAAAACTACTTCCGAGGGGTTGGAACTGGAAGTGAGGGGTGATCTAGTTTAAATCCTATGCTAGGAATCCATCAGAGTCGATGGTTCCTCAATCCGAGTCTTGTTTTTTGCTTTATTCCCAATTGTAAGTCGCATACCAAACCATTTCGGGGACTCTTGGTCAATTCCTCCTCTGGGCATAAAAGCCTAACGAAGCATCATTTTTGAGCTCCTTGAGATTATGCATGGTTTCATAAATTGGACCCCTAAATCCAAATGTTGCATTGCTTCTTACTGAGCAAAGCACTAGTTATCGAAATCAATGAAAAAAACAACTTTCGAGGGGTTGGAACTAGGAGTGAGGGGTGCTCTAGCTAAAATCCTATGCCAGGAATCCAATAGAGATGACGGTTCCTCAATCCAAGTCTCGATTTTTGTTTTATGCCCAGTTGCAAGTCGCATCCCAAACCATTTCGGAGACTCTTGGCCAATTCTCGCTCAGGACATAAAAGACTAACAAAGCAACATTTTTGAGTTCCGTGAGATGCTGCAATATTGTTTAGGTGCGGAATAGGTGACTATATTTTACGTACGCTCCCGAGGCACAATTTCATAAATTGTACCCCTTAATCCAAATGTTGGTTTGCTTCAAATTGAGCAAAACACTAGTTCTTGAAATCAATGAGTAAAGCAACTTCTGAGGCATGGCACCTGGGAGAGAGGGGTGCTCTAGCTGAAATCCTATCCCAGGAGTCCCTCGGAGTTGATGGTTCCTAAATCCAAGTGTTATTTTTTGTTTTATGCCCAATTGCAAGTCGCATCCCAAACCATTTTGGGGACTCTTGGCAATTCCTCCTCCGGGCATAAAAGCCTAATGGAGCAACATTTTTGAGCTCCATGAGATTCTTCATGCTTGTTTAGGCATGTAATAGGTGACCACATTGTCCATCTTCTCCTGAGGAATGGTTTCATAAATTGGACCCCTAAATGAAAATGTTGCATTGATTCTTAATGAGCAAAGCACTAGTTATCGAAATCGATAAAAAAAACAACTTCCGAGGGGTTGGAACCGAGAGTGAGGGGTGCTCTACCTAAATTCCTATGCCAGGAATCCAATAGAGATGATGGTTCCTCAATCCGAGTCTCGGTATTCATTTTATGCCCAGTTGCAAGTTGCATCCCAAACCATTACGGGGACTCTTAGTAATTCCTCCCCTGGCATAAAAGCCTAACAAAGAAACATTTTTGAGCTCCATGAGATTCTGCATGCTTTTTTAGACATGAACTAGGTGACCACATTGTCCATCCTCTCCCGAGGCATGGTTTCATAAATTGGACTCCTATGTCCAAATGTTGCATTGCTTCTTATTGAGCAAAGCACTAGTTATCGAAATCGATGAAAAAACCAACTTTCGAGGGGTTGGAACCGAGAGTGAGGGGTGCTCTAGCTAAAATCCTATTCCAGAAATCCAACAAAGATGACAGTTCCTCAATCCGAGTCTCGGTTTTCATTTTATGCCCAGTTGCAAGTCGCACCCCAAACCATTTTGGGGACTCTTGGCCAATTCTCGCTCAGGGCATAAAAGACTAAAAGAGCAACATTTTTGAGTTCCCTAAGATGCTTGAAGCTTATTTAGGCATGGAA
Organism: Picea engelmannii; assembly: GCA_009831015.1. Lineage (NCBI taxonomy): Eukaryota > Viridiplantae > Streptophyta > Pinopsida > Pinales > Pinaceae > Picea > Picea engelmannii. Next base: position 392,365 of record ML784313.1, read on the forward strand.
TAGGTGACCAAATTATCCATCCGTTTGTTGACAGGCATAAATGACACACCATCAACTGGAAGGTCAAATCCAGATTGGGGTTTTCTAAATAAACCAAGCCGTTTGGAATGAAATGACCTAATGAGTTTAATGGCTCTATTGGCCAACTAAAGTCCTAAAAATGAAACAAATGAAAATAATATATGAAACTACAATATTAAATATATGAATTTAATAATTTATGAATGTCAAAAATAGAAGTGTGGATATGTACATATGGTTTTGAATAATGTATATACAATTTGCAAGTTTTGCTGGATGTCTTGCGAAATCGATGTTTTTTTGAAATTGTTTATGAAGTAGATAAAGAAAGCACATACATTTTACATTTTTGTTTTATATTTAAAATCTAAAGAACTAAAGAAATACTAATTAAAACACAATTTGAAATAAGAACAACATAACAGTGAAAACCAATTTAAATTATTATTATTTCATTGATAAATAGAATAAAAAAAAGAAATAGAATACGAGTAAACTAACCTGAGATTAATCAACTAATGAATTTGTCTTTGTGCAATTCAAACTCCCAACTGTCTTTCCTGTGATAAAAATATGTAAAAGGATAGGACTAACACTCCCAGAAGCAAACTCAAAGGTGTTTTCAGAGCAGGAATATAAGAGCAGAGTAATAAACACACAGATCTGGTGATCTTGCAATGATGAACACTTATAGTGAAATAAATTTAATATTAAACATTCATGTAATACATCATTTAACATCAAGTATAAATCAATTGTATTTAAATGAAATAATGATCACATATGTAATATATGAACAACAAATCACATACATAATTAAAGTGCTGAATAATATGAAATATCATACGAGAATGAGACTAAAGATGTATAAACATAATAACATTCCATAATATAAAAGGAAAAATGTAATGGGTAAGCACCACGCTGGTCTAAAGCCAAGGAGTGAGCAACTTTTCCATACAATCTTGGAAGTTACATGTCCATAATGTGTCCAAATAAAAAAAAAATCCCCTCACTACCAACAGTGAACAATATTTAAACTAGTTCAGGATTCAAATGCTCATATCATACAAGATATAGTTGAATCCACAAAAAATGGATAATATTACAAAAATAGTGGAAATAGTAACCACTCATGCATGAGTTGGTTTTGTTTAAATAAGCCAAAGTTTTATAAACATAAAAAATACAAAAACTACTGAATATTTGAAC
>ML784313.1:398737-416067 GCA_009831015.1 Picea engelmannii
TCAAATCCCTCCCATATAACTCTTGAATCACTCTAAATGGTTTTTGGTATAAAGAAACTGATAAGGGAGGCCAAAAAAGTGACAAAAAGAGGCCAAAAAGTCTATAAATAGAAGCTGGCAGCTCATTATCACCATTGCTGATTAGGAAATTGACTCTGGAGCCAAACGACCCCCCTTACCAAAAATAGTGATTCCAGGAGCTACAATGGACAAAACGAACTTCTGCCTAGACCAAGTAAGTACAAACTCCCTTATCTAGCTATTTAATACTTCAATTTCATTATTTAGTTTATTTTTTGGGTGGGCGTCGACCTTAAAAAGGTTGTCCCTAGGTACATGTAGGCTGTCTATGGACAGGCGGCATGTACATTCAGGCAGAGTAAAGTCTGCCTGTGTGTACACATGACTTCCACCTCTAGAGCCCACGTGTACCCCCCTTTTATGATGAAAAAGCAAACTAAAAGGAAGTACTGACCCTCCTTTACCTTGTTGTGTTGGCAGGATGTATGTCCAGTGGAGGGAAAGGGAGCATGAGGCAATCAGTGAGTTGGTTGTAACAGATCTGAATTTCGTGGTTGTGTTAATGCAATGTGATTTACTCAAATTCTTTTTATTTCCATTTATGCACGCACAACCAAGGCTACTGAATGCCTTGATTGACTACTGGCACCCTGATGCAGAGGTATTTATGCTAGAGGGGCAATCACTGGTGCCCACCACCGAGGATATCTACTTTCTGACTGGCCTCTCAAGGAGAGGGGAACCAGTCAACTTTCTGACGTTTCCTGTGGGGCCGAGCAAGATCTCGGAATTGATAGCTGAGCATTGTGAGGCTGGGACTGACCGTGTGGGATCCGAGGTACCCATTAGCAAGATTACTAGCTTAGCGCTGCAGACTATATTGTTACTGATTGGGCGGATTACCGGCTCAGCAGCCTTGCATCAGGCATCGCGTGCATAGATGAACTGTGCCATCCAGTGCATGAATGCACAAATTTTTGACTGGAGTACCACACTGCTCGAGTGCATGAAGAGGAAATTGATAGATTTCCGACAGCGGACATAGAGGAACTTCGGGTTCGGGACCATCTTGTGTTCATTCTTTTTTGAGATAGTTTCGAGTTTCAGTCCTCGGGTTGTAGTACGAGGACATCAAGCCTCTTTCCCTGTAGTGTGTATATGGGCAGTATTACTGCCGCGACAGGGTGGTGGAAGGACTGTTGAGTCCTTCGACGATGATTTCTTTGCTTGGCTTTCACGACAGATCCCTGTGATTGAGGACTACTCGTATGCAGGGATAGATTTCTCTAGAGATCCTGAGATACCCGTGCCTCCTGGTGAGGAGCGAGGGGAGATGGGTAAGTCTCCACCTTTGTAGTTTTTTTGTTTGCATATGTAATTTTTATGTCTTTTTGTTATATATATCATTTTTTTTGTATGCTAGAGTATTTGACGGGTAAACGTTTGTTGCATGTAGATGTGGGACCCGTGCGACCTGCTAATTATGCACGGAACAGGTGTCGTCCACGACCAGAAGTCACGGCTGCTGCCACTGGGGGAGCAGAAGTAGTAGGGAACCTCCTAGCCAAAGAGGATGAGAGGGTCCTTAGACGAATTGAGCGGAACTTCACTGTGCTCACTCACACAGTCCCGATGGCATAGATAGAGGACTTGCCGCCATCCATGCAGCCTCATGTTGTGGGGGCACCTCGGACATGGGTTCGATTGTTTAGGTGCTTAGCCCGTGCTGTGGATGATTATAACAGGGCCCATAGGCCCTGAAAAGACTTAGACTTTTTATGTGCCATGAGCACCTACTTGTACATATTTTTTTAGGGCATAAGCTCAGTGACTCGTTACTATTCCCATTTTTGAGGTGCTTGCGTCCATCTATGTACTCTAGTTATTTTATGATATTTATATATGGTTTTTATCTTTTTGTGTCGTATGGATTCTGTGTGCAAAAATGTATTTACATGTTTATGTCCATGTTCTTTTATATGTGGGCAAGATGCCAATCTAAAATTTGATTAGCTAGAGTATCTGTAATTTGGTTTAATCTCTTAGGAACATGAAAATATGTCATATAATCAAATCTTCGTTCTAAGAGACGTACCCTAAGGAATCGTCGATGTAAAGTTGGATCATGAACCTGGTATACTCTGTTTAGTTGCGACATGACCAGTTGAGCATTGAGATAGACTCGGAGATGAGAGATACCCAATGACACAACGTCACGAAGCAACTCAACAACTGCACTATACTCAGTGACATTATTTGTGGTGTCACCGAAGCATATACCTCCAGAAGATAACAACTGACCCTGAGGTGTAAAGATTACCCAAGCTGCGTAGGCAAGCCTCCACGTGTGTTGAATAGCACTGTCTGCATACCCAACGAACACCTTGGACTCACTTGACATCTACCATATTGCCGAAAGATAACATCAATGACACGTCCATAACACTTTAAAATAAACTTAAAAAGTAATAGTACAAAGACTATACATATGTTACAAAAAGTTACCCACAATGACCTATCTATGAGTAATACTTCTTGAGGTAGAGCCCATTTCTAGGCTCCGCCGAAGCATTCCCTTCAAAATCAACCAAATGATAAGAACTCTTTTTTAATACCTCTTTTATAATGAAGGGTCTGAACCACATGGGTTTAAACTTTCCTGCCCCCAGGGGGTCCTTGTCTTGGTCATAGACCAGGACAAGGTCGCCTTCAGAGAAAATCTAAGGAGGAACGGACCTATCATATTGACACTTGACCTTATATTTGTGAGCCTCATTGGCCAGGGATGCATTGTGACACTGCTCATCAAGCTGCTCAAGGTGTACTAACTGTTCTTCCAGGGGAGAAGTGTCTGGAAATAACTGTACTACCAATTTTAGAGATGGGATTTGACATTCGATGGGAAAGACTGCCTCTAGCCTGTAAATAAGTTGAAAAGGTGAGAAACTGGTTGCAGTCTTAATAGATGTTCTATAATCCCATAATGATGAGTATAACATCAAATGCCAATTTGACTTGGCTGAGTTGATAGTTTGCTGTAGAATAGTCTTAAGAGTTTTGTTTATAGCTTCCACCTGCCCATTGGCTTGGGGGTAGTAAGGCGATGAATTTTCCTGCCGTAACCCAAGCTTCGATGTTAATTCGGTCATCATTTGGTTTTGAAAGTGACTACCATGGTCAATGACAATCTCTTTCGGGACACTGAACCTTGCTATGATCTGGTTGAATAAGAAGAGAGCTACAGTCTCTCCATCATCTTTAAACGTTGGCATAACTTCGACCCACTTAGTGAAGTAGTCGACAGCTACGATGATATAGCAGTGCCCCCTTGCTGACGAGGGGTTGCATGTAGTGTAATCAATCCCCCACTTAGTGAAGGGACCAACTGTGATGACAGGAAACATAGGAGCAAGATGTGCCCTCATCTTCTGAGAGAAGATTTGGCATGGATGGCACTTCTTGACCGATTCGATACAATCTTTGATAAGTGTGGGCTAGAAGTAACCTGCTCATAGAATCTTTTGGGTTGTTGCCAACCCAGATAAATGACTGCCACAAGCTCAAGTATGGCAATCATTGAGCACTATGATGGCCTCCTCATGAGTGAGACATCGATGCAAGATGCAGTCTACACCTCTTCGATACAACATATCATCGAGTATGAGATAATTCTTAGCCTGATGGCATATCTATCGACGCTCATCATGAGAAGCAGAGGTGGGTCACTTCAAAGTCTGGAGATAGATAAGTATATCTCTGTACAAGGGGTCTGAAGATGCAATCAAAATCATATCCCACCAGATAGGCGATTCCTCAGGCACAACGTCACCTGACTCAACCAGAAGTTCTGAAATAAGCTCGATGAAGACCAATGACTTCTTGGAATTTGCTGAAATGAAGTCTAAGTCAAATTCTTGGAGGATGACTATCCATCTACTGATTCTTTTGCCTATAACTCGTCATGTCAACATGTACTAGAATGGATTCATGACAACAATGACGATGGTCTTGCGAAATAGAACATAGTGACGGAACCGTTGAATAGCATGAACTGCTGCCAATGCAAGTTTTTCAATATGAGAATAATTGAGTTCCAGTCCTATGAGGCCTCGGCTCAGGTAATAGATCACATATTCTGAAAATGAATTGTCTTCCTGAACTAAAACCATGCTTATGGTTGACTCTGCGACAGCCAGATATAATAAGAAATCTTTGTTATAGTTAGGTGGTCGCAGCAGAGGTGCGATTGTGAGAGCGTGTTTTAATGCATCGAAAGAGCATTGAGCGGCTTCATCCCAGAAAAAAGGAAGGTCTTTCTTTAGTAAACGCATAAAGCCCTTGGTGATTTCAGCATAGTTGGCGATGAAGCATCGTAAGAAGTTCGCCTTTCCTTGTAGACTCTGAAGTTGTAAGATTATGCATGGGGGGGGAAATTGGATTATTGCCTCCATCTTAAGAGGATCGACCATGATCCTTGTTGTTGATACGATGAAACCTAACAAACGTCCTAACATTACAAAAAAGCTGCACTTGTTTGGATTCAAGCAAATCCTGAAGTAGTGATAGTGTTCAAAGATTAGTCTAAGGTGCGTGGGATGATCCATTTGCTTGCGAGAGCGTGATGCTAGATCATCTAAATAGGCCTCGACTATATGTTTGAGGTCATGAAAAGAAAAAGACATGGCCCGCTGGAATGTGGCTCTAGCATTTTTAAGGACAAAAGGTGTCTTACAATATGCGAATGTACCCCACAGACAAATGAATGTTGTTTTGTGTTGGTCTTCAGGTTTGATTTGGATTTGATTATATCCCGAAAAACCATTTATGAACGAAAAGGCTTCATAACTGGCACATTCATCAATGATCTGGTCAATGAATGGTGTTGGAAAATTATCTTTGGGACATGCCTTATTCAAATCACAGAAATCAGTACATACACAAATCGTGCCTTGCTTTTTATTGACCGACACGGGGTTTGACACCCATTGTGTCAAATGGATAGGATAAATAAAACCTGCCTTTAGCATTTTCTCAACCTCAATCTTGATGGCTACTACTTTCTTAGGATTGATTGGATGAATTTTTTGTTGAACAGGCTTGGCATCAGGATACGTTGTGATTTCATGTTCAACTATTTTCGGATCGATACCTGGCATTTTCTCATAAGACCAGGCAAAAACATCGCAGAATTCTTTGAAAAGATCCATGTAAATTTGAATCTCTTCGGGGGAGAAATATGCTCCGACGAAGACATTCTCCATGACGCCAGGGTTTCGGGAGATGTTGAAGGGTATAGTTTCAGCGATAGTCGCCATATTCCCCTCAGCATAAATTTCTTGTGTAGCTAAGAGATTAATAGGACATGGATGATCTCCCGTCATGGTAATGGTGAATTCTCCTGCATCGATTCGTCTTAATTCTGGGAGAAAATATGATCTGTGATGAAGATCTTCCCAAGGTTTGTCCAGACTAGTCATTGCTTTGATTACTGCTTCGTCAGAAGGCAAGACTAAGTCTAACGAATTGACGTTAGCGAGAGAACCCTGAGCCCAAATAGGCTCTAGAAGTGGATCTAACTCTTGTGCAGGAGTCGAATCAGGGTTAGCTAAAGCATGCTGGACTAAAGAGTACGCTACCTTAGTGATAGATGAGGGCATGGACATGCCAGGGTGCCATGTCTCATCCATCATGACTGATGGGGAAGGAAGAATCCAAGGATCCTCAAAGTAAGTCGTGTGGAATGATAAAACTTGAAAAATCTCAACCTTATGGTGATTAGATATAGATTTGACATCGTCATGAGGAGGTGGGTAATCGAAGGTACCCATCAAGGATGGGCACAAACCAACTCCTATGTTAACGACACCTGGTTGAGGATTATTAATCATGGGGACCATGGATGCCCCCAAATCTGGGTTAGGTCTGGAGAAAGATAGTTGATCGATGGTCACTATCCGGCCCTCGTGTGGAAACAACAAGACTCGAAGAGCTGTAGCAACCACAACTTGCATAGCATAAGTCCAACTCCATCCTAACAAGAGGTTATAGTCGAGGGGAGCATCGACTACCTCTACTTCGACACACACGGTTTTCCCTCCTAACTGCACAGGAAAAGAAGCAATGATGCCATGTGGTCGGAAAGAATGACCATCGAAAGCAATGAGGAGAGTAGGTGATGGAGACAAATTGGGATGGCCAATGGCCTTCCAACATGCTAACGACATAATGCATGTCGAGGCGCCCTCGTCGACCACCATGCGGAAGATATTCCATGTAAAATTTTTTGTGGGATGAGCCACTACTATCTGAAACTCTACATGGTAAGGCAGATGAGGTTTTAAGTCAGTTGTATCTAACATGATGGTACCCAGATTACAAGTCTCAGTAGAGCCCAAAGTGGTTAACAAGGCTTTCCTCTAAGCAGGGCATCTTTGGAGGACCTCCAAAGCAGACATCACATAAGGGGTTTGTGATAAATCCACCACCACAGAGTAATTCTGGGCGGACCTTGCATGGGGGTTGTGAGAAGCTTTTTTAAATGCACCCTTTGGAATGTGTGTCATTGTTTCTCCCAACGTCTTCTCAATCTGTAGAGGAAGAGATGGGAGATCAGCTTCTTTACCCTTCTCAGAAGCGCTTGGTTTACTATAGTCGTGTGCTCTAGTCATTATGAAAGCATCACCCCTAACCATATATGCATTCGCAGATGAGGGATTGTTTAGAGGAGGGCAGGTTTCTTGGCTGCCCCCTTCTGTGCTTGTAGAGGCTTGAGTTAAATTTTTCCCATGTTGAAAGGGATTAGTCAACACTGCCTGCTGTTGCTGTGTGACAAACTTTTGGGCCTCTGCAAGTCAAGGAAAAAGATGGGTAGGGTGGTCCTCCACGCACAAGTTGCATGGATATCTCGCCTTCCGTTTTTCTTTGTTGTCCCCACCAGCATTATCAGTGGGTTTTTTTATCCCCCTTACCCTTATTTCGTTGTTTTTTCTTCCCTTCAGGTTGCTGGGTGGCCTTTGGGTTAGTCGACTGCACGTAGTGTACTTCCGATGTTTGGGTAGGGGGAGTAGCCAAAGCAGTAGTTTGGATGGCTGTTGTGTGTTGTATGGATAATTGTTGCAACCGTTTGGTCAATTGCTCAGTGGGCTTAGTTGTTGAACCAACAATACCATCGGCATGTGGTCCAACTCTCTGTCTAGTTTTATCTAGTATCGAATGTGGTGCATCTGGCAAGATGTTATACAATAAACCAAACTGAGAAGAGATGAACTCAAACTGTTGAGCCCTCATGATGGCATCTTCTTCAGAGAAAAATCTAGATGTTGCGATGTCTTTGGATAACTGTGGGACCAAAGACTTAAGGAACCACTCAAGCAAGAATGCTGGTGGGACTGATACTTTGATTAGACTCTTCCGACGTCTCCATTCTCAGATATGATCAGAGATATGGTCCGCTGTTGTCTATTTGAAATTGGCGAGCAGATCTGTGCCAGCGTCGTATCTCACAGGTAATTGGAAATGGTTAAGGAAGACCATCTCCAATTCGCCAAAAGAAGAGTATCGTGAGCGATCAAGCTCGATGTACCATTTTGCAGCACTCCCGATAAGAGTACATTGAAACAATCGCAACTGTATGTAGTCATCTTTCAATGAGTTAGATGAACACCAAAGATGGAAGGTAGTCACATGATCACCTGGATCTTCATTAGGCTTGGCCTCGAACTTTGGAATATCTGAAGGCAACTTCGTTGGCATAGGAGGCCAATGTGGATCGTGACAAATAGGATCGTTTAACAACCTTGTCAAATCTGGCAAGTGTAAAGTCGCTAGGAATGGTAGTTTGGGTTGCTGTTGATAACCTGGGAAAAAGGGTCCTGGAGTTTGACTGGCACCAGGTTGTAAGGAAAAGTTTGGCTGCTAGCCCGAATTTTGGTAGAAACCATGGCCCTGACCAGCGTAAGGATTTTGCATCTGTGGAGACATCATCGGCTGATTTCCCATAAAGGACATAGAGTGTTGGGCATGCATCGTGTTCGAAGGACTTTGGGAAGGATTACCCCATGCCGGTCCTGATGGGAGAGGCATAGTAGTCTGTCTAGGGTTCCATTGACTATGGAAAGAATTACCCCAGAACGACATTCCAGAGGAGGGAATGGATACTTGTCCTGAGTTCCAAGGCCCTGCTATATGTGCCCCCTATGCAGGAATAGTACCCTGCGTAGGAGTAGATTTTCCAAAAATGGGATTGCCCCCAGATGGAAAAGTGGTTGATGAGAAAGTGTTGTTACCAAACGTCCTGTTCCAAGAAAACGGTGTTGAACCTACCGACATACTGTACATAGGTGTTCCTTGACTCCCTGCTCCAAATAAACTAGTGTGTGTAGGCTGCCCGGTGGACTGCTGATGCGGACCACCAAGCGAAGGGGGCGAAGGAGGGATATGACCTCCTACATAAGGAAAAGTGTTAAAAGGGACAGGAGTGCCCCCAAGTTGACCTTGCAGAGGAGCGTTAGAGCTCCCTGCCCCTAGACCCAAAGTCTGTAAAGTGGAGTAGGTTAGTGTAGGACTTGTACTTGAACTAGGCATACCATATGAGAATGGAGGGCCTATCGCACTAGGTGTGAATGGGGTTGTGGCCGCCACCATAGATGGGTTCGGTCCACTGTGCGACGTAGTTGCGGCTGAGACCATGGTGGCTCGGACCGATGATGGTAAGTTAGGAGATGACTCTCCTGTGGTAGCAACTGTGGTGGGAATTGAAGAATTCCTAGAAGAAGTAACATCCTTTGTTTCCATAGCTGTGTGTTGCACTGTTTGGCATTCATGAAATTGGATTGGTACAATAAATGGTGCCAAGATATCAGTGGTTGGGGTTTTAACCAAGCCAATATTGGTGGTTGATTCCTCCGGGAGTTGTTTGGGCACAAAGGTTTGTAACCCGGTCGCTTCAAAAGACCCTTGTTGGTCTAGCTTCTGCCATAATGGTGGCGGGGTGGCTCCAGTGTAACCAGTGACAGGCCAAGAAGCCTTCGTGATCGGAAGAGCTCGGGATCCTCCACTGTGTGAGAAGATCCAAGACACACTAAGGTATTCTAAACGTTCAAAAGTAACTCACACTAAAAATAATCCCCTAAGAGATAAGTCAAGCAATCACTAAACTATTTAGAAGAATAGTTACAACAAGCAACACTAGAGCAACTTACCGGTGCAAGTGCAACTCGAACACAGAAGCACCCTCCAGGTATACTCTGCAAAGCGTGGCTTGATGTCTTTCCTAGGTACCGCGGTATACCCCCGCAGTAACCTGTGTATGTTCCTAAAAAGATTGGCAACTATGTTGCCAGCACACGAACTGTCAACAGGTGGGTACAGTTGAAAGTTGGGTAGACCACAATGAGCAGGGTATCAAGCCCAAAACCTGTCAAGGGTATCGAGAGAAAATGGTCCAGAAGAAAAATGATGACCTCGAATAGATTCGAGACCCATGAAGCCCCATGTCAAATGCAAAGGACAAAATCCAAAAACAAGCCCTCTATATGTGTTCTCCACTACGATTGGTCCATCTTTGGAGGGGTTATCTCCACTACCTTTCCGCATGTGACCTCGTGTTTATCCCCTGTGTTAGAGGGGGGTCCCAGATAACTTCCACGAAACTAGACTTAGACACTCCCTATCTCAGAATCTAATGTTTGGTTTTGAATGGCCTTGAAGAGTTTCCTCTCCAACCTAAATCAAGGCCCTAGTCCTGAACTAGTTTGTGAACCCTACAAACATAAAAGTCTAGTAGATTTTTAAAATTAGCATTGATTTTATGGATTTATCTTACGTCAAGGGGTATGAGGGTGAAACTGATGATGTGTAAAGACGAAATCAAAAATGAAAGAAAAAAGCTGGAAACAAAAGACTTTTACTAAATGAAAAATTTCAACAACTTTTCACAAAATTATTATTATTATTATTATTATTTTTTTAATGTTTCTAAGATTTTATACAACAAACTTAAAGGAATTTTGCTTGAATACGAGCTACTTATGATCTAAGTGAACTGCAAAAACTTACGAAACAAAATACTTTTCCCTAGCTAATGATGCAGAAACACACCTTTCAACCAAAGAAGAAAATGAAAAGAGATTTTTTTTATTTATCTAAGTGTTAGTAAAGCAACAAAGGGAAAATACCGACAATCAAAAAACCAAGAAAAACAAATTCTGGCTTAAAGCACAGATTGCAAAGAATCAGAGTAAAGAATCACATAATGGAAATAAAAAAAACAAAGACTCTCACGCTTGTCTAAAAACCATAAATTTTTATTTTATTTTCTGTCAACTATTAACTGAGAAAAAGTAGGCTAAGGGTAAGATGACCTAACCTACTAACTATTCAAACCTAGACTCAAACACCTGAGAGGAATACTTCTTATCAAAGGAGGGGATGATTGCCCCACCCTGAACAAAAAGTAACCTGTCCAAGCACACGACTGTCACTAAAACAACACACAAGCAAACGCGTGTACACGCGGGCTGACCTTGTGCAGGCCATGTGTATATCTAAATTCTAAGGAAAAATATGAAAACACGCAGTCCAGACCAAGAAGAGGCCTCTGGTATTGATAACTAGGGTCCCTTGAATTCTTGGATGCTCTTTCTAACAGAAAAGACAAATAATGTAAGGAATAATAAGGCGAAAAAAGGCAATCTGAGATAGTACTATGAACTAGCAAGACTCAGACAGGATTCCAAAAAACCCCCTGAGAATGTATAATTCTGACAGGGAAGAGGAGGACTGCCTCTAAGGTTCTCTGAACTCCTACATGCTACTGCTATCTCTACAGCTAGCGTTCACACGCGGGATGTTAGAGGATAGGCTATGAGTACACATGTGCAAGCCTTCTGTAGGCCACGTGTACCTCTATGTGTCCCGAAAACTACATTCAAGCAAAATTCAGGGAAAGATGGTATGGAAAACCAGACTCCCTACTAGCTCAAACCTTACAGAAAAATACAAGCAAAGAAAAAACAAAAAACCTAATCTTTAAACTACCCAAAAACTTAAATAAATCCAGGAACCCTAAAGATTATTCTCCCTAGTATGGTCATCAATTCTGTTGTTGGGAAAAACACCCTACGGACTAGCAAACTAAGGTCAGACTTGCATGTAGATTTTGACTGAATAGAAACTACATTTTTACCTACAACCCAAAATTTAAACCCCCTTTTCACAGTAAATGCATGGAAAAGGACCACCAACCTTATTACCAATATTGGATGTAGATCCTCCATTTCTCTTCGATTACTTGCTTGCGCTACTCCTTCCACAGATGACGTACTTTCAAGATAAACAACAACTATGCATGCATGCTACTTCTATACTCAAGGGTTAGAAACCAAGCATAAATTAATCAAACCATAGACAATTCATGCATTGGGATGTGAAAAATATTCTTTTTATTACTGAAAGTGAATCAACTTACAAAAAAACTGAGGCCGACCACCACTCCTTGAACCTGATCTTGGGCTCCTCTTCTTCTGTCCTTCAACTGCTTTGTGTTAAATCTCCTTTGGCATGAGGAAAGGCTAAACGGTTGGGACAATGGATTACGTAAATGGGTAGAGTTTCTTCACTATATTTTTTCCTCTTCCAAATGGTAGCCCTACCCCTTCTTTTATAGGCTAGAAGGAGATAGGGTTTTGGACGAACCCTCGGCCATGCATGGCTAGGAGTTTCAGTTAACTAACCCATAGCTTTTTGTTCCGTCGGCAACTTTCCTTTTTTTGTTCTTTGTTAGGTACACGCGGGTTGTTGTGAGTCAGCCAACATGCAGTAATGGGTTAGGGTGCGTGGGACTTGACACAAGAGGATTTTCAAAGAGTTATTCAACATAGTTTTGGCAAAGAAGGGATATGAATTGGCTTGATGCCAGGTAAGCATGTGTGGTGCAATTTAGGGTTATAACACACTGTGAAAAGGATACAACAGATATCAGAGGGATAGGTTTAGGTTTCCAATGGATGAGCAACATATACATGTCTAAGCAGGATGTAATGGCACGAAAATCACAGAGTCTAGGGACTATCATAACTAGGATAGGAGAGTTAGGGAAAATGAAAAATCAGAAGGTTCGTAAAACTCCAAACCATTTATCACGATGAGTGCCAAACCCTACAGAGTACAAAACCCTATGCGCATAATTAATGGTCTCATTAATGTTTCGGGCCAGCAAGGTGAAGCGAAAACACAAGTACATCATGCCTGTACTAATTTGCATGAATGTTGATATGACAATTGAACTCATGAGAACAATATCAATAGTTAACCAAGTTTCTTGTGCATTCAAACATTTCCACAATGAAATATAGAACCAATGAATTCATGATAACCATAATACACAAAGATTTCGATAGTGGATTAAGCAACCATTTCATAATATTTGAATTTTTATCATATATGGGTGGCTTTTAAAACAATATTTCTAAGGTAAAATATTATGAAACCAAGCCAAGTTTTATGTTTAAATTCATGCTTATAGTCATGAATTAAAAATAAAACAAACGAAAATGCAAACGAAAAAAAACTCAATAAGGTAAACATAACCCACTCATTGCCTCGAAACTCAGAAACATAAACATTTACAAATAGAAGGTGATGGTAGCTATAGAAAGGTATAGTCTCTTTCGATCATGATAAGTATGGAAAATCATGTATGGCTTCCAATAATGGCGATGTACTGGGTGAAGCAGTTATCTCTGCATCACCCAAAAATTCATGTTAGGGTGAATCAGATGAAATCATTTTTTTAGAAATAGTTAATAACAGGTCAAGCATATTGATCGTAACTCAGAAAATAATGCAGTTTAGCATCATATGTATTTATGTCTAAAAAAATGTCATCTGGTATCTAACTTATTTTATGAGTGTAGCCACTGTTTATGCAATTGACTTTGATACTGTTGATAGGGCCACTGCTACCAACAGGCGTTCATAGCCTCGGCATGGATGTCATTTGACCCACTCTAGTACCTCTATCCTGTCTAAGAGTCGTCCATTTATGATATGAGACATCTTTTCACTTTGATCAATTGAAAACAGACTTGAGTATCTTCTTAAACTTGACATTTCTTCTTTGCCAGCAAGTCTATTTAGTACCTTGACGAAGTTGCCTTGGTATCATGCATGCATTACCCCGCTGCCAGCAGACCCGTTCAGTGTCCCGACGGGTTTACATACACTTCCCACACATTATCGTACTTTCAAACGTCTAGAATTTGTTTATAGTGTGTGGAACTTAATAATATTCAAGAGGATGGGGTGATACTGAAAATATTTTGGAATGAAAAAAATTGATCTTTCACGAATTATTCTTCTGTTTTGATTACCTTCATCGTGACTTGGACACTTAGATTTTGGTTAGGAAATAATCTTGGGATGGGAAGGTACAGTTGAGTTGTTTTTCGCAAAACAAGAACAACGTTAGAAGTTTATTAATGACAATCATGTCTACCTGTAATTTCAATGAGAAACCCAAAACACTGATTTGAATAGAAACTCACTTCTGCTGATCTGAGTTTTAGCACTTACTGTTCATGTGCTTGGGAAGTTTTCCACTACTACAAACGAATGAAAATTCTGATTCCCTTCCACAAATGAGATGGTGACTTAGACATAATTATTCAGAAAACAAATCAAAACCACGCATAATGAAAAGAACCAAAATAAAAAGTAGAAAAGAAAATTAAAAAATATTTACAAAGGAGTGGAACATAAATCATCAGGTGAAATGCCTCTTGAGAGCTTGACCATTCATTGGGAAAGTATCTGGCCGTCCCTCCAAATTATGCAGACAGAAAGAGTTGGGACCCAATTTTTCAGAAATTACAAATGGTCCTAGCCACATATTTTGGAATTTGGTGTGTTCCCCCTTTCCCTTGTGAGCTTTGTCCCACTTGAGAACCAACTCTTTGACATCGAAATTCCTATCTGAAGAATAATTTGAATCAAACCAGATTTTTACAATTTGTTGATGCTGATCCAGTTTCTTCTTTGCTTGTTTTCTCACTTCCTCTTGTTTTAGTAAGGCATTTATTCGATTTTCTAGAGGAGGGCACTCCTCTTCTTGAACTTTCTGCGACAATTGCAAAGAAGGAAGTAAAAAATGTGGAGGGAGAATTGCTTCTCTTCCACCCAATGTGCATTACACAATGCATTGTGCCAGCTCTTGTGATTTTATGAAACTATCCTTTTAATAATCTTGATTAAATTTTTGTTTTTTGATTCTTCTAGGCCATTTCCTTAAGGGTAGTAGATTGCATAATACTTTAGTTTAATCCATTTTTCCAGAGAAAAAAAGTTCATATCAAGGGATGAAATGTAAGAGGTGGTATAAAAAACCAGACATTCGAGAATGCCAAATCGAGTGATGATATGAGAGTTCAGGAAAGATACTACTTGATTTATGTTCACCACTTTTAAAGTTACAACTTCGAACCATCTAGTAAAATAAGCCATTGTTGTAAGGATATACTTGTGTTGTTTCGAAGAAGAGGGATTAATTGGTCCTATGATGTCAAGGCCCCATTGCTGAAAAGGGACATCTACAGTGATAGGATGTAACACACCCACTACAAGAACTCAAATTTTTCGGCTTTTTCCTTCTTTTCACCAAGGAACCAAATTCCTCGAATTCCTATGGGGCCTGATGTAGTTCCTACCATCCCTTATCCTTACCCATGCGATCGTGCGTTCTTGACCACAGGCCTTATCAGAGAGATAATTCTGGCTTTCATGATTCGGTAAATTGCACTGCATGTGATCCCCTACTCTCTTGTCTCTCGAAGTGCCAAAATCCAAAGGGGACCAATAGTTTGTCATAACTAAAAATTGCCTCGGATTTAAAATATGGCACTCCACTTTTTGGGGTTTACTCCATCAGAATTTCAGGATGTGCAACGACAGGAGGTCTCGCACCTGGGTTTCCCGAGAGCTGAAACTCTGAAACACCAAGCTCTAACATGCTTCACTATTACGGGAATTTATCCATCGAGATTTCGGGATGTGCGAGTACAAGGGAAACTTACCCTTGGGTCTTCCAGGTTTCGAAAAGCCCAAAAATGCTGAATCAAGTCACACTATGCCAATTCAGGATTCTGTGAGTCGATTTTCGCATATCGAAACTTCATGATACAAGAGGCTGAAGCTTCACGCTCCTCGACTACCCGAATGCCGAAAACTCAATACACCCACTCATCATACACTTGACCAAAGTTGGGGTTTCACAGTTTGGGATTTCGCAACTAGTGGGTACAAAGGAACTTATCCTTGAATATCTTGGTTCCCGAAATACCAAACATCAATACTTACTCATGCTGGTCCAAGTCGGGGTTTCGTGAATCGGAGTTTCACAACGTGCGTAGACAAGAGGTCTCACACCTAGAACTTATGGGAGCCGAAGCTCTGAAATACAGACTCTTAAAACTGCGCATCTATTTTGGTATTTCACCCATCAGAATTTCATGGGTCAGGGATTCGGGACTTGCGAGTACAAGGGACTTGCCTCTGGGTATCCCGGGTACCGAAACTCCAAGATCTTATATCTTCTCCATACTATTATCATTTCGGGATTTTGCAAGTTGGGGTTTTGGGACTTGTGAGTACAAGGAAATACTCCCTTGGGTATTTCGGGTTCCGAAACACTGAAACGTCCTAACTCATCCACACGCCGTCATTTTAGGTTTTCATGAATCAGGGTTTCCAGACTTGTGAATACAGGAGAACTCACACTTAGGTACCCCGGGTGCCGAAACTTCGAAAACTCATAACTTACCCACACGCTGGCATTTCAGGATTTCATATGTTAGGATTTTGTGGGTTGTGAGGACAAGGGTTCTTACCTTATGATCTCCCAGGTGCTGAAAAGCTAAAACACTTACCAGCCACCATGTGTACTCTACAACTGGACGGTCCAGGTACTCCCATGGGTCTTGGAATCGACGGTCCCTTTTTCTTTGCTACTTACGAAGGTTAAAAAGGGGTCAAGGCATTAATGCCTGAGTTCCTTCATCCAATTTAACAGTCGTAACAGACCTTAGATCCTCTGAAAGGATCTCATTCATGAATTTAGCAAGAGGAAGGGTATCCTAGGTACTGAACCTTCGAAACATCACAATTCATCCATGCTAGTTCATTTCAGGGTTTCGCTAATCGGGATTTCGGGTCTGGTGAGTACAAGGGACTTACCCTTAGGTGTCATGGGTACCGAAACACCGAAGTACCGAGCTCTAAGAGACCCACTCTCTCTCGTGCAGGGTTTTCAATCTTAGGCCTTAAGTCCTTCATCGAGTTCCTGGGCAGATTTTCACCAGGTTTTATGACCAGACTGAGAGGTCTTCTTAAATCCCCGAACTATTAACATCTGTGATAGATAAAAAGAAAATTCAGGATTTTACCAAGGTGGTATTCCTTTCAGGGAACTTACCTTGGCTCTGGAAGGTAAGGGAACGATCCCGAAAGGGTGTCCCTGTGAGGAATTCTATCCTAGGCAACACGAGAGACAAATAAGGGAAACAACCTCCCGAGAACAGACTTAAAAACTGGATTCGTTCAAATACATATATCTATATATAAATAAGCCAAATGTGGTCATTCCAACATAAGCATGCAACCACCATTCTGATCAAAACACCATGCAAACATTTCTACACAGAAACCATTTATAAGTGTTCAAACCATGAGCATACATTCCAAGATATTTAAATTCAAGATACAAGATATAACACTTATAAGAAAAACATTGGGTTTGATGCAATTACTGAAGGGGGTGCTCGTTTCTACCCAACCGTAGGCTCAGCGACTCCGAATGGATTTACCACTAGCCACCCCCAAGCTAGACCATGATGCTTGAGACTCTCTGTCTCGGTTCCTTAGCAATCAAGAATGAAGGTTACTCTCCTTCTTCTCTGCTATCGCTCACTCTGTATTTTGTTCCAGAGTTATTCTGATCTCTTTTCCTTCGATCCCCCCCCTTCCGTTCTCCCCCCCACACCTTTTACCTGTCTTTTCTTTTTTGGCGAGGTTGTGTGTGGCACGAATTTCTCTGCGGTGGTCAGGTCCGAGGCCTCCACGGATGGGTGGTTCACCCCCATACCTCCTTAACTCATGAGGATCCTCTTCACCTACCAACCCGTCGAGTAATTCATTTCGGGGCCAACTATCCACTCTTGGTTCTCTGGGCCAGTGAAGACCAAATACGGTATTGGTTTCGGTGGAAGTTAATGCCACCATTCCAGGTACCTTCCACCACCTTTCTTCAACCATCGTGG
>ML784313.1:423838-440383 GCA_009831015.1 Picea engelmannii
TTTCTTTTCCGGTGAGGTTGGGTGTGGCACAAATTTCCCTGCGGTGGTCAGGTCTAAGAGATCCATGGATGGACGGTTCACCCCCATCCCTCCTTAACTCATGAGGAGCCTCTTCACCTACCAACCTGGCGAGTAATTCATTTCAGGGCCAATGAGCTGCTCTTGGTTCTCCGGGCCAGTGAAGAACAAATATGGTATTGGTTTTGATGGAAGTTAACGCCACCATTATAGGTGCCTTCCGCCACCTTTCTTTAGCCATCGTGGTCTCTTTTCCAACACATCCCCCTCCCAATAGTCCTGCAATATATATATATATATATATATATATATAATGTTAATTTACATTCATCGACCTTGTATACTAAGGTCCATTCAGAATCACACATTCACATCTTTGAGTTCGCCACAGTTCTTGGCCACCATAATTATTTTTACAGACTGGGGGAAACAGGGTGTTACACAGGCTACAAAGGGAATGTTGTCTTTTTCACCCATCTTGCAGCCTTTTGGTAGATTATTCATTTATGACACAGTGCATGGGCATCTTTAAACAAGGTAGGTGAATAGTACCCAGCTCTTAGCGCTTTGTGGGTGGTGGTATCTCCACTGAAGTGACCACCGACTTCACCTACATGAAGTTCAAATAGCACTTGTTCTGACTCTTCCTTATCTAAGCAACACATAAGAACACCATCAAAGTTCTTTCGAAACAATACATCATTTATTAACTGGAAAGATGAAGATTTAAGCCTAAGTGATCTTATGTTTTTAGGATCAAGCTTGCAGGGAGAAGATCCATGTGTCAAATAAAATATAATGTTCCCATACCAAGACTTGGGTGTAACTTGTGCACAACTGATCTGTTTTTGGTTGTGTTGATTCATAATTGAGGTGTTCATTTGAATTTCTTGTTCTTCAACTGAATCGACCACTAGTTTACACAGGCCTTGACCTTTAATAATTTGTGAAGGATTTATTTCAAGGTCATATTCCTGAAACGAAGTCATCCAATTTTCCCTTTTCTCACCCAACTCTTTTTGTATGAACAGGTTTCTCACAACATGGTAAGGAACAAAAACCTTGGTTATGGATTTCAAAAGGTAAGACTGGAAGTGTTTCACTTCATTGAAAACAACATATGCATGTTGATCTACTGCAAGGTAATTAATCGCTTCTCCTTTAAAACTTGAGCTCATGAAGGCAATGGGTACTTCATTGCTTTGAATGTTTTTCTATGTAAGTACAACAACATAAGATCGTTTAGAAGCAAATGTGTAAAGAGTGAAATGCTGAGAAAAATCGGGACTCATCAAGGAAGGGGATTCTATTATTTATTTTATAATTGAGTCGAAAGCCTAACTTTCTTGTGGTCCCCAACGACACAAAACATCTTTTTTAATTAAATTTTGTAATGGTCTTACCATTTCCAAGAAAATTGGGACAAACCTTATGGCGAAATTAATCTTTCCCAAAAAGGACTGGATGGATTTTTTGGAAGAAGGAGGGGGGATTTTAGAAATAGCTTGGGTTCTTTCAGGGTCAATAATCATTCTATCCTTAGACACTATAAACCCAAGTAGTTTACCTTGCTCCATTGCAAAGACCGATTTCTTAGGTTTGAGAGATATGCCTAACTTGCAGCATCGTTCCAGGACAACCCTGAAGTGAGACAAGTGATCTTTCTTGTTTTTAGAGAAGACGGTGACATCATCAAGGTAGACCATGACTGACTGGTTAATAAGGCCATGTAAATCAATATCCATTGCTCTCTGAAAAGTGGCACCAACGTTTATCAGTAAAAAAGGCATTTTCCTGTAGGCATAAGTGCCCCATGGGGTGCAAAAGGTGGTTTTAAGATGATCTGAAGGGGATGTGATGACTTGGTTGTATCCTGAAAAACCATCTAGTAGAGATAGTCTTTCGGAACCAGACACTTGTTGTAGCATTTGTTCCATTGGAGGAACAAGGTAGTTGCATTTATCAGATGTTTAGTTTAAGTTCCTAAAATAACCACAGAGTCAAATTTCACCACTTTTCTTCCTTACAGGGACTAAATTAGACACCCATTGCATGTGCCTAACTGGGAAACTTATCTTTGAAGTTAGTAATTTGTTTAGTTCTTTTTTAACAGTGGGTTCCAATTTAGGATGCATCTTCCTCAATTTCTGTTGAAAAGGCAGAGTCTGGGGTTTCATGGGGATAACATGTTGTATAATGTTAGGATCGAATGTTTTCAAGTCATCATACATCCAAGAAAAAAGATCTTTAAATTCTTTAAATAGATTTATAAAAGCAGATATTTCATGCTCGAAACATCTCTTTCCTAGATTAATATTTTGAGGATTATCCCTTGTTCCTAAATTAACCGTTTCATAAATCAAAGAAGAACTGCTAGTTTTACAATTTACTATCCCTCTAAATTTATCATGCAAGTCATAAAATTTCTCTAGTCTTACAACATATTTGGGGATAGAGTTTACCAGATTGGATGTCGATTCAAGAGATCGAGAATCAGATATTACCATGAAATTTTGGAGGTTCTCATCGTGAGTACCTTCATCAATGACTGCACTTTGGACTGTGTCTTCCATATACAGGAAGTTGATAATCTGTTGGTCATCATCAAATACTCTCCAATTTGTAATGTTATCCGGGATCGACGGCCTGAACAAAAATTCAATTGAAAACGCATTAGGGAAAAGACCTTCAGCGAGAAATAGTTTAGAAGAAACATTGGCCAATAAATCAACTTCTAAATTACTTAATCTAGGAATGGAATTTATGTTGAATGCTGGAAATTTATTCATTAAACTCCATACCTCTATTTGGTAGCTTTTCAGATGTGGTGATAAGATATGTATGAAATTTCTTACCTGCTTAACCACGATTTCCAAATCACCAAATACTATCAAATTCCACACATCCATATCCAAAACTTTCCTAAGTCCTTGTAGAAGTTCTTTGTACTCGGACGTGTTATTAGTACATTCGAACTCTAACCGAAAAGCAATAAAAGTCTTATTACCTAAAGGATCGATGAGTACACAACCAACATCTGCTCCTTCTTTGGATTTGGATCTGTCAAAGTATAAGGACCAGATCTGTGCATCATCAAAATTATTTGGCA
This sequence comes from Picea engelmannii, assembly GCA_009831015.1. Classification (NCBI taxonomy): domain Eukaryota; kingdom Viridiplantae; phylum Streptophyta; class Pinopsida; order Pinales; family Pinaceae; genus Picea; species Picea engelmannii. The sequence continues at coordinate 426,966 of ML784313.1, forward strand.
TACTTGGTAGAGAAGATGTATGATTAAAGGTTACAACTTCATATTGCTATGCAGGATCAATGATGGGAGAGATTTCGGTCATGAAATTACCAAATAAGGTATTCATTCCCTGCATTTCAAATGAATTAGTAGATGTAATGAAAGGTTCATTTGCATCATTCAGATCTGTTACAGTATGCTTAAGATAACATTCTTTTTTTTTCTGATTTTGTTGGGTTGTCCATTTTCAGGTAGCCACAAGTGAGACCAATCTGTGGCAAAGTAACCGTGCAACTGTTCTGACCAATCCCTTCTTAAAAATGAGCCATAAAATTTAGGGATATCAACAATGATAATATCAATTATCTGATGAACCTTAGGATTGGACAATAGTCTAATCAGTACATTCTTAAGCTCACCAACTACTTTCACATTTGTTTGATCCAGCTGAATGATTTTAAGATCAAAAGGTTTAACTTCTATATATTTTTTTGGAATACAGATAGAGGCATCACGTTTTATGATGCCCCAGAATCAGCCATACAATTATGTACATTCCTATTAAAAATTTCAAAGGTTAACAAAAAAGGCGAGACATTTTTCCGAGTGTTAACAACATAATTCCACTGATTTTTTGTTGCTATCCCTAAAACAATTTTATTTACATTGGCTAAAGTTTTTTCTGCAATTTCCTTTCTATTTGGAGGTTCAAATGTATTTTTAGTTGGGACATTCTTAGCTGCATTTGATTCAATTTCTATTGATTTTTTTCTGCTAGAGTTGCTCTTTTTATTGTTTTCAGTGATAGTTTGAAGCATTTTCTGCAAAATAAGGGGAAATTTCAGCAGTTTAAAAACATAAATATTAGCTCTCATTTTTTTTAGATATTCAATTAAATTGTTTTCTAAAACTGGGGCTGTTAAGATTTTTTTAATTTTAGTTTGCTTTGACTGTTTCGAAAACACATTTTTACTTTCTTCAGAAGGGGGTTTGTTTTGCGTTTTTCTTCTTGTATTGTAAGGGTGGACAATTTCGAAATTCGCTTGGATAATACTGTCCAATAAGTGACTGAAAACAAGGGGAGATGAGGCTTCCTCTTCCGGTACCTCTTCCTCAACTACATCTTTAGAACTTTCAAGAGGAACATAAGCAAAAATATCATGTGCTTCTAATATGGTTTGCGAAGCATACTGTAAACTTTTGAAATGTAGACCTTCTGTGGTCAAGTTTGACCGGTTTGGAGGAAAAGTTTTCTGAAAGGAGTTTTAAAACTTCCTTTGCTTGTGGATGCCTCCTTGGCTGATCTCTTCAAGTCGATGACCTGATTGGATAGTTTTTGGAAATATTTCTGCAAGCTCTCTAAATCTAAAGTTTCTTGTTGATTTTTAGTTTGAGGGGGCCTAGTGAGAATCTCTATTTTCTTCTTAGAATATGAGGCTATTTCAGTTTCACAACTAAGATTGTCTTTTACGCTCAATATATCTTTCTCAATTTGACTTGCTTCCTCAAAATCTTCTAGCAACATGTTCTTTTTAGGCCTTTTGACCCATATGGTTATGTTATTATGCAAGGATTTGGCATAATATGCAATAATTAAACTTTTAGCAGGCATCGAATCTGCAGGTATTTTGTTCTTTAACGTAAAAAATCCTTGGTAAAAGTCCTTCACTTTTCCTTAGGATTCATTTTTAAGCTGGAGAGTTCCATAACCAAGACTTCAGGAGATTTATCATCTCCAAAGTTTTCCAAGAAACAAGTTTCAAACTTGTCCCAAGAGATGATGGTTTGGGGTTGTTGAGCAAAATACCATGTGGAGGCATTTCCCTCAAAAGTATAAGGAATCAATATGCATACTACATCCTCATGTTCAACACTTCAGAGTCTAATGGCCAACATAAATTTTTTGATGTGATCCTTATAGGATTTCTTTGAATCCAGATTGAATTTAGGTAGCCATTTCTCCGGATGTTTTGGTAATGGGTGTTGGGGTCCAGGTACAACCACAACATCTTAATCGAGCCAACGTCTGGCATGATTATTTTGGTTTTTCATGGGAGTTGGTGGTGTCGATGGCTGAGATGGTTCTGATGAAGAGCTTCATTCATATGAAGACTCTCCTCCTGAAGAGGATGGAGAAGAATCAAGTGGAGATGGTGGAATATCATGTCCTCCTTCTCCAAGAATGAGTGTTTCAGTAGGATTGGTAGTATTTCCACCTAAAGGGTTTTGGGGCAGACCAGTGCCTTGAATTTGTTCTTAGATATTCGATAAATCAAGGGGTTGATTAAGTGTCCTACCAGTTTGTGTGATACGGGCTAAGGCACTATGCGTTCTTATGAGTGACTGACAAACAATTTCTTGGACATTGGTCCCTTGAGGAACTGGTGTCACTGGGTCAACAGGAATCTCAGGGTTATTGTTTGAGGTAGTTGTTGTTTCAAGTGTAACATTATTGTCTGAGCAACTACGCGTTACAATAAGAGTGCAAGTGTGTGGGGGAGGAGTCTTGTGACCTCCACGTGCCACCAATTTAATTCAGGCCCTCCTTCTAGCACCATTTGTTGATGTGTGTAAAACCATCAACTGGAAGGTCAAATCCAGACCAAGGTTGTCTAAATAACCCAAGCCATTTTGAATGAAATGACCTGATGGGTTTAATGGCTTCGTTGTCCAACTAAAGTCCTAAAAATGAAAGAAATGAAAATAATCTATGAAACTACAATACTAAAGATATGAATTTAATAATTTATGAACGTCAAAAATATAATTGTGGATATGTACATATGGTTTTGAACAACATATACACAATTTGCAAGTTTTGCTGGATGTCTTGCGAAATTGATGTTTTTTTGAAATTGTTTATGAAGTAGATAAAGAAAGCACATACATTTTGTATTTTCTGTTTTATATTTAAAATCTAAAGAACTAAAGAAATACTAATTAAAACACAATTTGAAATAAGAACAACATAACACTCAAAGCCAATTTAAATGATTCTTATTTCATTGATAAATAAAATAAAAAAAGAAATAGAATACAAGTAAACTAACCTGAGATTAATCAACTGATGAGTTTATGTCTTTGCGCAATTCAAACTCCTAGTTGTCTTGCCTATGAGAAACATTTGTAACAAGCTGGGGATAACACTCCCAGAAGCAAACTCAAAGGTGTTCTTAGAGCAAGAATATAAGAGCAGAGTAATAAACACACAGATCTGGTGATCTTGCAATGATGAACACTTATAGTGAAAGAAATTTAATATTAAGCATTCATGTAATGGGTGTTGGGGTCTAGGTACAACCACAACATCTTGATCGAGCCAACGTCTGGCATGATTATTTTGGTTTTCCATGGGATTTGGTGGTGTCGATGGATGAGATGGTTCTAATGAAGAGATGCCTTCGTCTAAAGAATCTCCTCTTGAAGAGGATGTAGAAGAATCAAGTGGAGATGGTGGAATATCAGGTCCTCCTTCTCCAAAAATGAGTGTTTCAGTAGGATTGGTAGTATTTCCACCTAAAGGGTTTTGGGGCATACCAGTGCCTTGAATTTGTTCTCGAATATTCGATAAATCAAGGGGTTTATTAAGTGGCCTACCAGGTTGTGTGATACGGGCTAAGGCATTATGCGTTCTTATGAGTGACTAACAAACAATTTCTTGGACGTCGGCCCCTTGAGGAACTGGTGTCACTGGTTCAACGTGAATCTCAAGGTTATTGTTTGAGGTAGTTGTTGTTTCAAGTGTAACATTATTGTCTGAGCGACTATGCGTTACGACAAGAGTGCAAGTGTGTGGGGGAGGAATCTTGCGACCTCCACGTGCCACCAATATAATTCAGGCCCTCCTTCTAGTGCCATTTGTTGACGTGCGTAAATGACACACCATCAACTGGAAGGTCAAATCCAGACCGGGGTTGTCTAAATAACCCAAGCCGTTTGGAATGAAATGACCCGACGGGTTTAATGGCTCCGTTGGCCAACTAAAGTCCTAAAAATGAAAGAAATGAAAATAATCTATGAAACTACAATACTAAAGATATGAATTTAATAATTTATGAACATCAAAAATAGAAGTGTGGATATGTACATATGGTTTTGAACAATGCATACACAATTTGCAAGTTTTGCTGGATGTCTTGCGAAATCAATGTGTTTTTGAAATTGTTTATGAAGTAGATAAAGAAAGCGCATACATTTTATATTTTTTGTTTTATAGTTAAAATCTAAAGAACTAAAGAAATACTAATCAAAACACAATTTGAAATAAGAACAACATAACACTCAAAGCCAATTTAAATGATTATTATTTCATTGATAAATAAAATAACAAAAGAAATAGAATACGAGTAAACTAACCTGAGATTAATCAACTAATGAGTTTATGTCTTTCCGCAATTCAAACTCCCAATTGTCTTGCATGTGAGAAACATTTGTAACAAGCTGGGGCTAACACTCCCAAAAGCAAACTCAAAGGTGTTTTTGGAGGAAGAATATAAGAGCAGAGTAATAAACACACAGATTTGGTGATCTTGCAATGATGAACACTTATAGTAAAAGAAATTTAATATTAAGAAGGGATGATTTTAAGGATGGAAATTTATATTAAAATGTAGAAACTTGGGCTAATCTTACTAGTCTTAATGTAAAATGTTTGGTGATAGTTTTGTAAAAATATTCAAATTTCTAAGGATTTTATATAGTTTCTATAAAATGTTGGCAATTTTTAAGGTAAAATAATTTTATTCTATGGAATTTAGGCAAATCATTTTTAGAAAAAATGGAAATTGGCAAATCTTTTTTTAGGAAAAACCATGGAAAATTAGCCCATTTGTGAAATTTAGCCCCTAAAATCATCTATCATATTAAGCATTCATGTAATTCATCATTTAATATCAAGCATAAATCAATGATATTTAAATGAAATAATGATCATAGATGTAATGTATGAACAAAAAATTACAGACATAATTAAAGTGTTGAATAATATGAAATATCATACGCGAATGAGACTAAAGTTGTATAAATGTAATAACATTCCATAATATGAAAGGAAAAACGTAATGGGTAAGTGCCACACTGGTCTAAAGCCAAGGAGTGAGCACCTTGTCCATACAATCTTGGAAGTTACATGTCCATAATGTGTCCAAATCAAAAAAATATCCCCTCACTACGAAGAGTGAACAATATTTAAACTACTTCAAGATTCAAATGATCATATCATTATAGTTGAATCCACAAAAATTGGATAATATTACAAAAATAGTGGAAATAGTAACCACTCATGCATGAGTTGGTTTTGTCTAAATAAGCCAAAGTTTTATAAAAATAAAAAAGAAAGAAACTATTGAATATTTGAACGTATGATTCAAAATGTTTGCTCCATGCAATCATCACTATAATCTTCCATTTCCTCTAAATAGGAAAAACCGATTTGATATTCAGAAAAACAATTGCTAATTATTATTCAAAAGAGACTGGCTACAAAGTCATATATTTTGTAGCTAGTCTTATTTTTAGACAATGAAATAAAAAATTAAATCTACTTATTTCGATTTTTCATAACAAAATTGAATGAAATCAAAACAAAATTGTTTTACCATTAAAAATTGTTGTGTTCTTAATGAATATATTCCCGGCTCTCTTGAATTGTTTATTCTCCCTCTTTGTGTGTGACTTCAGGTCAAGGTTCTCTTGTTTCAACAGAGCATTCTGAGCATCCAAGCATTTAAATCGAGCATGTAAGAGCGGAACATCTGTATAGTGACGCTCTATCAAGTCGAGACAGCTATCACAATGCACCGGGGTAATGATAGATTGATGTGGAACACAGTCGACAAGGGGTGCTTCATTTTTACTTGTGTTTTGTTCTAGGTTGTGACTGATACACGAAAATCCTTCTTTACCCTTTAGACATGGGGGTAAATTGGTCATGAAATCATACTGTTCAACATGGGTAATAACCTCTCTCTTGGAACACTGAGTTTCTGGGTATTCATGAGCCAAGAAATCGTCTATCTCAAGATCGAAACACCGATCATCGATCTCGATCAGATCGATCGAGCTCAGATGATTACTCTTTCGATTTCTTAGTTTTCTAGAAATCAAACGACCAACATTCTTATTACTGAAACTTAAATTAGTGCTCTGTGGTTTCTTTCCCTTACAAAAATTATTCACAACAGGTTTATCATTAACATTTAAACTAGAATCATTCATAGGCATAGAACAATATTTTTATTTTAATTCAGAAATGACTTGTTCCATATATCTTCCAGGTGAAAACCTACATGGTAATTCTTTATTCACAAGGGTTTCATCCACAACAGAAACCAATTCAATAAATTCTGGGCCATCAATTGAATTAACGACCTGGATTTTAGTTACTTTTCTGTCTAAATTAGGGTTTACAATTAAAAGAGGTGTGGTTGTAGCGTCGACCTGGGTGAATCCATTTCTGATAAAAAAGGTCTCCCAATTGTCACCTATTTTCGACAAGTGATAAACCAATAAGATTTTAACGAGTCCATGGTGAAACAGACTCAAATTGATACCTTGTCGGTTATAGTGCTTGGACATTTTGTAAAGACTCATCAACAGGTAAAAAGGCATATCTAAATTAAACCCTATGAAATTCATAAGTAGATGAATGTGGTACCAAAAAACTAGCCCATATCGGCCTTCACATGTAACAAACTCCTTCAGAAATAAAAGGAGATTGTGCCATCTAGCTTTTAACATAGCAATAGGAATACCTTTTGTACATCAAGTGGTTTCACAGGAAGCAATGAATAAACTCAATGCGACATATTCTATTTTAGTGTTCTTAAACCACCTCTCTCATTTTAATGGGAGTCTTGTTGGCTTGCTCATGAAACACTCTGTTAAGTCCAACTGTATATCCCCAATCTTGGCCCTGAAGCTGTCAAAATTTTGTGCAAAAGATTTTTCAACCTGGAGATTATAGCCTTCGAACTTCTTGAGGAACACATCCCATCCATGAGCCTTCAGGTAGTCAATAGCGTCATCATGGGATAACAGATCTTGGCATACATTCGGCTCAATATGAACCATGGGTTCCATTATTACTGTGATAAGGATACAACATATATCAAAGGGATAGGTTTAGGTTTCCATCGGACGAGCAACAAAGACAGGTCTAAGCGGGATGTAATGGAACAAAAGTCATAGAGTCTGGGGTAACTCAGATAAGACAGTTAGGAAAATGAAAACCAGAAGGTTCGTAAAACTCCAAACCATTTCTCATGATGAGTGCCAAACCCTATAGAGTACAAAACCCTATGCGCATAATGAATGATCTCATTAATGTTTTGGGCCAGCAAGGTGAAACAAAAACGCAAGTGCATCATGCATGTACTAATTTTCATGAATGATGATATGACAATTGAACTCATGAGAAAAATATCAATAGTTAACCAAGGTTCTTGTGCATTCAAAAATTTCCACAATGAACAATAGAACCAATGAATTTGTGATAACCATAATACACAAAGATTTCGATAGTGGATTAATCAATCATTTCATAAGATTTGAATTTTAATCATATATGGGTGGATTTTAAAACGATATTTCTAAGGTAAAATATTATGAAACTAAGCAAAGTTTTATGTTTAAATTCATGCTTACAGTCATGAATTAAAAATAAAACAAACGAAAAAAAAACTCAATAAGGTAAACTTAACCGAATCATCGCCTCGAAACTCAGAAACATAAACATTTACAAATAGAAGGTGATGGCAGCTACAAAAAGGTATATCCTTGTTCGATCGTGATAAGTATCGAAAATCATGTGTTGTTGCCAACACCGCTCCCAAGGCATGGTTTTGTAAATTGGCCCCTAAATCCAAATGTTGCATTGCTTCAAGCTGAGCAAAACACTACTTCTTGAAATCAATGATTAAAGAAACTTCTGAGGCATAGCACCCATGAGTGAGGGGTGCTCTAGATGAAATATTATCCCAATAATCCATCGGATTCGACAGTTCCTTAATCTGAGTCTCGATATTCATTATATGCCCAGTTGCAAGTCACATCCCAAACCATTTCGGGGACTCTTGGCCAATTGCTCCTCAGGGCATAAAAACCTAACGAAGTAGCATTTTTGAGTTCCGTGAGATGCTGCAAGATTGTTTAGGCATGGACTAGGTGACTATATTTTCCATTCACTCCCGAGGCATAGTTTCATAAATTGGACCACTTAATCCAAATGTTGGTTTGTTTCAAACTAAGCAAAACACTAGTTCTCAAAATCAATGAGTAAAGAAACTTCTGAGGCATGGCACCTAGGAGAGAGGGGTGCTCTAGATGAAATCTTATCCCAGGAATCCATTGGAGTCGATGGTTCCTCAATTCGAGTCTTATTTTTCATTTTATGCCCAGTTGCAAGTCGCATCCCAAACCATTTCGGGGACTCTTGGCAATTCCTCCTCCAGGCATAAAAGCCTAACGGAGCATCATTTTTTAGCTCCATGAGATTTTTCATTCTTTTTTTGGCATGGGCCAGGTGACCACATTTTCCATCCACTCCTGAGGCATGGTTTTGTAAATTGGACCCTAAATCCAAATGTTACATTGCTTCTTATTGAGCAAAGCACTAGTTATCGAAATCGATGAAAAAAACAACTTTTGAGGGGTTGGAACCGAGAGTGAGGGGTGATCTAGCTAAAATCCTATGCCAGGAATCCAACAGAGATGATGGTTCCTCAATCTGAGTCTCAGTTTTCATTTTATTCCCAGTTTCAAGTTGCATCCCAAACCATTTTGGGGACTCTTGGCCAATTCGCGCTCAGGGCATAAAAGACTAACGTAGCAACATTTTTGTGTTCTGTGAGATGATGAAAGCTTGTTTATGCATGGAATATGTGACCAAATTATCCATCCTCTCTTGAGGTATGGTTTCCTAAATTGGCCCCTAAATCCAAATGTCGCATTGCTTCAAACTGAGAAAAACACTAGTTGTCAAAATCAATGATTACAGTAACTTATGAGGCATGGCACCCATGAATGAGGGGTGTTGTAGATGAAAACCTATCCCAGTAATCCATCAGATTTGAAAGTTCCTTAATCCTTGTTTAGGAATGGACTAGGTGACCACATTGTCCATCCGCTCCCGAGGCATGTTTTCACATATTGGACCCCTAAATCCAAATGTTGCATTGCTTCTTACTAAGCAAACCACTAGTTATCGAAATTGATGAAAAAACCAACTTCCGAAGGGTTGGAACCAAGAGTGAGGGGTGCTCTAGCTAAAATCTTATGCCAGGAATCCAACAGAGATGATGGTTCCTCAATCCGAATCTTGATTTTTGTTTTATGCCCAGTTGCAAGTCATATCCCAAACCATTTCATGGACCTTTGGCCAATTCCCGCTCATGGCATAAAAGACTAATGAAGAAACATTTTTGAGTTCTGTGAGATGCTGCTATATTGTATAGGCATAGACTAGGTGAGTGTATTTTCCATCCTCTACCGAGGCTCGGTTTCATAAATTGGACCCCTTAATCCAAATGTTGGTTTTCTTCAAACTGAGCAAAACACCACTTCTCGAAATCAATGAGTAAAGAAACTTCCAAGGCATGGCACTCGAGAGAGAGGGGTTCTCTAGCTGAAATCATATCCCAGGAATCCATTAGAGTCGACGGTTTATCAATCTGATTCTTGGTTTTTCATTTTATGCCCAATTGCAAGTCGCATCCCAAACCATTTCAGGGACTCTTGACAATTCCTCCTCTAGGCATAAAAGCCCAATGGAGAAATATTTTTGAGCTCCATGAGATTCTGCTTGCTTGTTTAGTCATGGACTAGGTGACCACGTTGTCCATCTGCTCCTAAGGCAAGGTTTCATAAATTGGACCCCTAAATCCAAATGTTGCATTGCTTCTTACTGAGCAAAGCATTAGTTATCAAAATCAATGAAAAAAACAACTTCTGAGGGGTTGGAACCAAGAGTGAGGGGTTCTCTATCTAAAATCCTATGCCAGGAATCCAATAGAGATGATGGTTCCTCAATCCAAGTCTCGATTTTCATTTTATGCCCAGTTGCAAGTCGCATCCCAAACTATTTCGGGGACTCTTGGCCAATTCCTGCTCAGGGCATAAAATACTAACGGTGCAACATTTTTGAGTTCTGTGAGGTGATGAAATCTTGTTTAGGCATGGACTAGGTGACCAAATTATCCACCTGCTCCTAAGTCATGGTTTCATAAATTGGCCCCTAAATCCCAATGTTGCATTGCTTCAAACTGAGAAAAACACTAGTTCTTGAAATCCATGATTAAAGCAACTTATGAGGCATGACACCCATGAGTGAGGAGTTCTCTATATGAAATCCTATCCCAGTAATCCATGAGAGTCAACGGTTCCTTAATCTGAGTCTCAATATTCGTTATATTCCCAGTTGCAAGTTGCATACCAAACCATTTTGGGGACTCTTGGCCAATTTCTCCTGAGGGAATAAGAACCTAACAAAGTAGCATTTTTAAGTTCCGTGAGATGCTGCAAGATTGTTTAGGCATGGACTAGGTGACTATATTTCCCATCCACTCCCGAGGCATGGTTTCATAAAATGGACCCCTTAATCCAAATGTTGATTTGATTCAAGCTAATAAAAACACTAGTTCCCAAAATCAATGAGTAAAGAAACTTCTGAGGCATGGCACCTAGCAGAGAGTGGTGCTCTAGCTAAAATCCTATCCCATGAATCCATCAAAGTCGATGGTTCCTCAGTACCAGTCTCGGTTTTCGTTTTATTCCCAGTTGCAAGTCGCATCCCCAACCATTTCAGGGACTCTTGACAATTCCTCCTCGGGGCATAAAAACCTAACGGAGCAACATTTTTGAGCTCCTGAGGCATGGTTTTGTAAATTGGACCCCTAAATCCAAATGTTTCATTGCTTCTTATTGAGAAAAGCACTAGTTATCGAAATCGATGAAAAGCTCAACTTCTGAGGGGTTAGAACCAGGAGTGAGGTGTGCTTTAGCTAAAATCCTATGCTAGGAATCCAACAGAGATGACGATTCCTCAATCCGAGTCTTGGTTTTTGTTTTATGCCCAGTTGCAAGTTTGATCCCAAACCATTTTAGGGACTCTTGGCCAATTCACTCTTAGGGCATAAAAGACTAACAGAGCAACATTTTTTAGTTATGTGAGATGCTACAAGATTGTTTAGGCATTGACTAGGTGACTATATTTTCCATCCTCTCCTGAGGCATGGTTTCATAAATTGGACCCCTTAATCCAAATGTTGGTTTGCTTCAAACTGAGAAAAACACTAGTTCTCGAAATCAATGAGTAAAGAAACTTTTGAGGCATGACACCTGGGAGAGAGGGGTGTTGTAGCTGAAATCCTATCCCAGGAATCCATCGGAGTCGATGTTTCCTCAATCCGAGTCTCGATTTTTGTTTTATTCCCAGTTGCAAGTCGCATACCAAACCATTTCGGGGACTCTTGACAATTCCTCCTCCGAGCATAAAAGCCTAATGGAGCAGCAATTTTGAGCTCCATGAGATTCTGCATGCTTGTTTAGTCATGGACTAGGTGACCACATTGTCCATCCACTCCCAAGGCATGGTTTTTTAAATTGGACCCCTAAATCCAAATGTTGCATTGCTTCTTACTAAGCAAAGCACTAGTTATCGAAATCGATGAAAAATATAACTTCCGAGGGGTTGAAATCGGGAGTTAGTGGTGATCTAGATAAAATCCTATGCCAAGAATCCAACAAAGATTATGATTCCTCAATCCGAGTCTCATTTTTATTTTTATGCCCAGTTGCAAGTCGCATCCCAAACCATTTTGGGGACTCTTGGACAATTCCCGCTCAGGGCATAAAAGACTAACGAAGCAACATTTTTGAGTTCCATGAGATGCTACAAGCTTGTTTAGGCATGGAATAGGTGACCAAATTATCCATACACTCTCGAGGCATGGTTTTATAAATTGGCCCCTAAATCCAAATGTTGCATTGCTTCAAACTGAGGAAAACACTAGTTCTCGAAATCCATGATTAAAGCAACTTCTTAGGCATGGCACCCATGAGTGAGGGCTGCTCTAGATGAAATCCTATCCCAAGAATTCAATATATATGATGGTTCCTTAATCCGAGTCTCGATATTCATTATATTCCCAGTTGCAAGTTGCATCCCAAACCATTTCGGGGACTCTTGGCCAATTGCTCCTGAGGGCATGAAAACCTAATGGAGAAACATTTTTGAGTTCCACAAGATGCTGCAAGATTTTTTAGGTGTGGACTAAGTGAATATATTTTCCATCCTCTCCCAAGGCACGGTTTCATAAATTGGACCCCTTAATCCAAATGTTGGTTTGCTTCAAACTGAGAAAAACACTAGTTCTCAAAATCAATGAGTAAAGCAACTTCAAAGGCATGGCACCTAGGAGATATGGGTGCTCTAGCTAAAATCCTATCCCAGGAATCCATCGGAGTCGACGATTCCTCAATCCGAGTCTCGGTTTTTTTTTTATTCCCAGTTGCAAGTCGCATCCCAAACCATTTTTGGGACTCTTGGCAATTCCTCCTCGGGGCATAAAAGCCTAACAGAGAATCATTTTTTATCTCCCTGAGATTTTGCATGCTTTTTTAGGCATGGAATAGGTGACCACATTGTCCATCCACTCCCGAGGCATGGTTTCATAAATTGGACCCCTAAATCCAAATGTTGCATTGCTTCTTACTGAGCAAAGCACTAGTTATCAAAATCGATGAAAACAAAAAATACAAGGGCCTAGAACCAAGAATCAGGGGTGATCTAGCTAAAATCCTATGCCAGGAATCCAACAGAGATGACGGTTCTTCAATCCGAGTCTCAGTTTTCATTTTATGCCCAGTTGCAAGTCGCATCCCAAGCCATTTCGGGGACTCTTGGCCAATTCTCGCTCAGGGCATAAAATACCGATGGAGAAACATTTTTGAGTTCCATGAGATTCTGCAAGATTTTTTAGGCATGGACTAGGTGACAAAATTATCCATCCACTCTCGAGGTATGGTTTCATAAATTGTCCCTTAAATCCAAATGTTGCATTGCTTCAAACTGAGAAATACACTAGTTCTCAAAATCAATGATTAAATAAACTTCTGAGGCATGGGACTTGTGAGTGAGGGGTTCTCTAGATGAAATATTATCCCAAGAATCCAACAGAGACAATGGTTCCTTAATCCGAGTCTCGGTATTCGTTATATTCCTAGTTTCAAGTCGCATCCCAAACCATTTCGGGGACTCTTGGCCAATTCCTCCCACATGCATAAAAATCTAACGAAGCAACATTTTTGAGTTCTGTGAGATGTTACAACATTGTTTAGGCATGTACTAGGTGACTATATTTTCCATACACTCCCAAGGAATGGTTTCATAAATTGGACCCCTTAATCCAAATGTTGGTTTGCTTCAAATTGAGCAAAACACT
>ML784313.1:449898-472822 GCA_009831015.1 Picea engelmannii
GAGCAAGAATATAAGAGCAGAGTAATAAACACACAGATCTGGTGATCTTGCAATGATGAACACTTATAGTGAAAGAAATTTAATATTAAGCATTCATGTAATGGGTGTTGGGGTCTAGGTACAACCACAACATCTTGATCGAGCCAACGTCTGGCATGATTATTTTGGTTTTCCATGGGATTTGGTGGTGTCGATGGATGAGATGGTTCTAATGAAGAGATGCCTTCGTCTAAAGAATCTCCTCTTGAAGAGGATGTAGAAGAATCAAGTGGAGATGGTGGAATATCAGGTCCTCCTTCTCCAAAAATGAGTGTTTCAGTAGGATTGGTAGTATTTCCACCTAAAGGGTTTTGGGGCATACCAGTGCCTTGAATTTGTTCTCGAATATTCGATAAATCAAGGGGTTTATTAAGTGGCCTACCAGGTTGTGTGATACGGGCTAAGGCATTATGCGTTCTTATGAGTGACTAACAAACAATTTCTTGGACGTCGGCCCCTTGAGGAACTGGTGTCACTGGTTCAACGTGAATCTCAAGGTTATTGTTTGAGGTAGTTGTTGTTTCAAGTGTAACATTATTGTCTGAGCGACTATGCGTTACGACAAGAGTGCAAGTGTGTGGGGGAGGAATCTTGCGACCTCCACGTGCCACCAATATAATTCAGGCCCTCCTTCTAGTGCCATTTGTTGACGTGCGTAAATGACACACCATCAACTGGAAGGTCAAATCCAGACCGGGGTTGTCTAAATAACCCAAGCCGTTTGGAATGAAATGACCCGACGGGTTTAATGGCTCCGTTGGCCAACTAAAGTCCTAAAAATGAAAGAAATGAAAATAATCTATGAAACTACAATACTAAAGATATGAATTTAATAATTTATGAACATCAAAAATAGAAGTGTGGATATGTACATATGGTTTTGAACAATGCATACACAATTTGCAAGTTTTGCTGGATGTCTTGCGAAATCAATGTGTTTTTGAAATTGTTTATGAAGTAGATAAAGAAAGCGCATACATTTTATATTTTTTGTTTTATAGTTAAAATCTAAAGAACTAAAGAAATACTAATCAAAACACAATTTGAAATAAGAACAACATAACACTCAAAGCCAATTTAAATGATTATTATTTCATTGATAAATAAAATAACAAAAGAAATAGAATACGAGTAAACTAACCTGAGATTAATCAACTAATGAGTTTATGTCTTTCCGCAATTCAAACTCCCAATTGTCTTGCATGTGAGAAACATTTGTAACAAGCTGGGGCTAACACTCCCAAAAGCAAACTCAAAGGTGTTTTTGGAGGAAGAATATAAGAGCAGAGTAATAAACACACAGATTTGGTGATCTTGCAATGATGAACACTTATAGTAAAAGAAATTTAATATTAAGAAGGGATGATTTTAAGGATGGAAATTTATATTAAAATGTAGAAACTTGGGCTAATCTTACTAGTCTTAATGTAAAATGTTTGGTGATAGTTTTGTAAAAATATTCAAATTTCTAAGGATTTTATATAGTTTCTATAAAATGTTGGCAATTTTTAAGGTAAAATAATTTTATTCTATGGAATTTAGGCAAATCATTTTTAGAAAAAATGGAAATTGGCAAATCTTTTTTTAGGAAAAACCATGGAAAATTAGCCCATTTGTGAAATTTAGCCCCTAAAATCATCTATCATATTAAGCATTCATGTAATTCATCATTTAATATCAAGCATAAATCAATGATATTTAAATGAAATAATGATCATAGATGTAATGTATGAACAAAAAATTACAGACATAATTAAAGTGTTGAATAATATGAAATATCATACGCGAATGAGACTAAAGTTGTATAAATGTAATAACATTCCATAATATGAAAGGAAAAACGTAATGGGTAAGTGCCACACTGGTCTAAAGCCAAGGAGTGAGCACCTTGTCCATACAATCTTGGAAGTTACATGTCCATAATGTGTCCAAATCAAAAAAATATCCCCTCACTACGAAGAGTGAACAATATTTAAACTACTTCAAGATTCAAATGATCATATCATTATAGTTGAATCCACAAAAATTGGATAATATTACAAAAATAGTGGAAATAGTAACCACTCATGCATGAGTTGGTTTTGTCTAAATAAGCCAAAGTTTTATAAAAATAAAAAAGAAAGAAACTATTGAATATTTGAACGTATGATTCAAAATGTTTGCTCCATGCAATCATCACTATAATCTTCCATTTCCTCTAAATAGGAAAAACCGATTTGATATTCAGAAAAACAATTGCTAATTATTATTCAAAAGAGACTGGCTACAAAGTCATATATTTTGTAGCTAGTCTTATTTTTAGACAATGAAATAAAAAATTAAATCTACTTATTTCGATTTTTCATAACAAAATTGAATGAAATCAAAACAAAATTGTTTTACCATTAAAAATTGTTGTGTTCTTAATGAATATATTCCCGGCTCTCTTGAATTGTTTATTCTCCCTCTTTGTGTGTGACTTCAGGTCAAGGTTCTCTTGTTTCAACAGAGCATTCTGAGCATCCAAGCATTTAAATCGAGCATGTAAGAGCGGAACATCTGTATAGTGACGCTCTATCAAGTCGAGACAGCTATCACAATGCACCGGGGTAATGATAGATTGATGTGGAACACAGTCGACAAGGGGTGCTTCATTTTTACTTGTGTTTTGTTCTAGGTTGTGACTGATACACGAAAATCCTTCTTTACCCTTTAGACATGGGGGTAAATTGGTCATGAAATCATACTGTTCAACATGGGTAATAACCTCTCTCTTGGAACACTGAGTTTCTGGGTATTCATGAGCCAAGAAATCGTCTATCTCAAGATCGAAACACCGATCATCGATCTCGATCAGATCGATCGAGCTCAGATGATTACTCTTTCGATTTCTTAGTTTTCTAGAAATCAAACGACCAACATTCTTATTACTGAAACTTAAATTAGTGCTCTGTGGTTTCTTTCCCTTACAAAAATTATTCACAACAGGTTTATCATTAACATTTAAACTAGAATCATTCATAGGCATAGAACAATATTTTTATTTTAATTCAGAAATGACTTGTTCCATATATCTTCCAGGTGAAAACCTACATGGTAATTCTTTATTCACAAGGGTTTCATCCACAACAGAAACCAATTCAATAAATTCTGGGCCATCAATTGAATTAACGACCTGGATTTTAGTTACTTTTCTGTCTAAATTAGGGTTTACAATTAAAAGAGGTGTGGTTGTAGCGTCGACCTGGGTGAATCCATTTCTGATAAAAAAGGTCTCCCAATTGTCACCTATTTTCGACAAGTGATAAACCAATAAGATTTTAACGAGTCCATGGTGAAACAGACTCAAATTGATACCTTGTCGGTTATAGTGCTTGGACATTTTGTAAAGACTCATCAACAGGTAAAAAGGCATATCTAAATTAAACCCTATGAAATTCATAAGTAGATGAATGTGGTACCAAAAAACTAGCCCATATCGGCCTTCACATGTAACAAACTCCTTCAGAAATAAAAGGAGATTGTGCCATCTAGCTTTTAACATAGCAATAGGAATACCTTTTGTACATCAAGTGGTTTCACAGGAAGCAATGAATAAACTCAATGCGACATATTCTATTTTAGTGTTCTTAAACCACCTCTCTCATTTTAATGGGAGTCTTGTTGGCTTGCTCATGAAACACTCTGTTAAGTCCAACTGTATATCCCCAATCTTGGCCCTGAAGCTGTCAAAATTTTGTGCAAAAGATTTTTCAACCTGGAGATTATAGCCTTCGAACTTCTTGAGGAACACATCCCATCCATGAGCCTTCAGGTAGTCAATAGCGTCATCATGGGATAACAGATCTTGGCATACATTCGGCTCAATATGAACCATGGGTTCCATTATTACTGTGATAAGGATACAACATATATCAAAGGGATAGGTTTAGGTTTCCATCGGACGAGCAACAAAGACAGGTCTAAGCGGGATGTAATGGAACAAAAGTCATAGAGTCTGGGGTAACTCAGATAAGACAGTTAGGAAAATGAAAACCAGAAGGTTCGTAAAACTCCAAACCATTTCTCATGATGAGTGCCAAACCCTATAGAGTACAAAACCCTATGCGCATAATGAATGATCTCATTAATGTTTTGGGCCAGCAAGGTGAAACAAAAACGCAAGTGCATCATGCATGTACTAATTTTCATGAATGATGATATGACAATTGAACTCATGAGAAAAATATCAATAGTTAACCAAGGTTCTTGTGCATTCAAAAATTTCCACAATGAACAATAGAACCAATGAATTTGTGATAACCATAATACACAAAGATTTCGATAGTGGATTAATCAATCATTTCATAAGATTTGAATTTTAATCATATATGGGTGGATTTTAAAACGATATTTCTAAGGTAAAATATTATGAAACTAAGCAAAGTTTTATGTTTAAATTCATGCTTACAGTCATGAATTAAAAATAAAACAAACGAAAAAAAAACTCAATAAGGTAAACTTAACCGAATCATCGCCTCGAAACTCAGAAACATAAACATTTACAAATAGAAGGTGATGGCAGCTACAAAAAGGTATATCCTTGTTCGATCGTGATAAGTATCGAAAATCATGTGTTGTTGCCAACACCGCTCCCAAGGCATGGTTTTGTAAATTGGCCCCTAAATCCAAATGTTGCATTGCTTCAAGCTGAGCAAAACACTACTTCTTGAAATCAATGATTAAAGAAACTTCTGAGGCATAGCACCCATGAGTGAGGGGTGCTCTAGATGAAATATTATCCCAATAATCCATCGGATTCGACAGTTCCTTAATCTGAGTCTCGATATTCATTATATGCCCAGTTGCAAGTCACATCCCAAACCATTTCGGGGACTCTTGGCCAATTGCTCCTCAGGGCATAAAAACCTAACGAAGTAGCATTTTTGAGTTCCGTGAGATGCTGCAAGATTGTTTAGGCATGGACTAGGTGACTATATTTTCCATTCACTCCCGAGGCATAGTTTCATAAATTGGACCACTTAATCCAAATGTTGGTTTGTTTCAAACTAAGCAAAACACTAGTTCTCAAAATCAATGAGTAAAGAAACTTCTGAGGCATGGCACCTAGGAGAGAGGGGTGCTCTAGATGAAATCTTATCCCAGGAATCCATTGGAGTCGATGGTTCCTCAATTCGAGTCTTATTTTTCATTTTATGCCCAGTTGCAAGTCGCATCCCAAACCATTTCGGGGACTCTTGGCAATTCCTCCTCCAGGCATAAAAGCCTAACGGAGCATCATTTTTTAGCTCCATGAGATTTTTCATTCTTTTTTTGGCATGGGCCAGGTGACCACATTTTCCATCCACTCCTGAGGCATGGTTTTGTAAATTGGACCCTAAATCCAAATGTTACATTGCTTCTTATTGAGCAAAGCACTAGTTATCGAAATCGATGAAAAAAACAACTTTTGAGGGGTTGGAACCGAGAGTGAGGGGTGATCTAGCTAAAATCCTATGCCAGGAATCCAACAGAGATGATGGTTCCTCAATCTGAGTCTCAGTTTTCATTTTATTCCCAGTTTCAAGTTGCATCCCAAACCATTTTGGGGACTCTTGGCCAATTCGCGCTCAGGGCATAAAAGACTAACGTAGCAACATTTTTGTGTTCTGTGAGATGATGAAAGCTTGTTTATGCATGGAATATGTGACCAAATTATCCATCCTCTCTTGAGGTATGGTTTCCTAAATTGGCCCCTAAATCCAAATGTCGCATTGCTTCAAACTGAGAAAAACACTAGTTGTCAAAATCAATGATTACAGTAACTTATGAGGCATGGCACCCATGAATGAGGGGTGTTGTAGATGAAAACCTATCCCAGTAATCCATCAGATTTGAAAGTTCCTTAATCCTTGTTTAGGAATGGACTAGGTGACCACATTGTCCATCCGCTCCCGAGGCATGTTTTCACATATTGGACCCCTAAATCCAAATGTTGCATTGCTTCTTACTAAGCAAACCACTAGTTATCGAAATTGATGAAAAAACCAACTTCCGAAGGGTTGGAACCAAGAGTGAGGGGTGCTCTAGCTAAAATCTTATGCCAGGAATCCAACAGAGATGATGGTTCCTCAATCCGAATCTTGATTTTTGTTTTATGCCCAGTTGCAAGTCATATCCCAAACCATTTCATGGACCTTTGGCCAATTCCCGCTCATGGCATAAAAGACTAATGAAGAAACATTTTTGAGTTCTGTGAGATGCTGCTATATTGTATAGGCATAGACTAGGTGAGTGTATTTTCCATCCTCTACCGAGGCTCGGTTTCATAAATTGGACCCCTTAATCCAAATGTTGGTTTTCTTCAAACTGAGCAAAACACCACTTCTCGAAATCAATGAGTAAAGAAACTTCCAAGGCATGGCACTCGAGAGAGAGGGGTTCTCTAGCTGAAATCATATCCCAGGAATCCATTAGAGTCGACGGTTTATCAATCTGATTCTTGGTTTTTCATTTTATGCCCAATTGCAAGTCGCATCCCAAACCATTTCAGGGACTCTTGACAATTCCTCCTCTAGGCATAAAAGCCCAATGGAGAAATATTTTTGAGCTCCATGAGATTCTGCTTGCTTGTTTAGTCATGGACTAGGTGACCACGTTGTCCATCTGCTCCTAAGGCAAGGTTTCATAAATTGGACCCCTAAATCCAAATGTTGCATTGCTTCTTACTGAGCAAAGCATTAGTTATCAAAATCAATGAAAAAAACAACTTCTGAGGGGTTGGAACCAAGAGTGAGGGGTTCTCTATCTAAAATCCTATGCCAGGAATCCAATAGAGATGATGGTTCCTCAATCCAAGTCTCGATTTTCATTTTATGCCCAGTTGCAAGTCGCATCCCAAACTATTTCGGGGACTCTTGGCCAATTCCTGCTCAGGGCATAAAATACTAACGGTGCAACATTTTTGAGTTCTGTGAGGTGATGAAATCTTGTTTAGGCATGGACTAGGTGACCAAATTATCCACCTGCTCCTAAGTCATGGTTTCATAAATTGGCCCCTAAATCCCAATGTTGCATTGCTTCAAACTGAGAAAAACACTAGTTCTTGAAATCCATGATTAAAGCAACTTATGAGGCATGACACCCATGAGTGAGGAGTTCTCTATATGAAATCCTATCCCAGTAATCCATGAGAGTCAACGGTTCCTTAATCTGAGTCTCAATATTCGTTATATTCCCAGTTGCAAGTTGCATACCAAACCATTTTGGGGACTCTTGGCCAATTTCTCCTGAGGGAATAAGAACCTAACAAAGTAGCATTTTTAAGTTCCGTGAGATGCTGCAAGATTGTTTAGGCATGGACTAGGTGACTATATTTCCCATCCACTCCCGAGGCATGGTTTCATAAAATGGACCCCTTAATCCAAATGTTGATTTGATTCAAGCTAATAAAAACACTAGTTCCCAAAATCAATGAGTAAAGAAACTTCTGAGGCATGGCACCTAGCAGAGAGTGGTGCTCTAGCTAAAATCCTATCCCATGAATCCATCAAAGTCGATGGTTCCTCAGTACCAGTCTCGGTTTTCGTTTTATTCCCAGTTGCAAGTCGCATCCCCAACCATTTCAGGGACTCTTGACAATTCCTCCTCGGGGCATAAAAACCTAACGGAGCAACATTTTTGAGCTCCTGAGGCATGGTTTTGTAAATTGGACCCCTAAATCCAAATGTTTCATTGCTTCTTATTGAGAAAAGCACTAGTTATCGAAATCGATGAAAAGCTCAACTTCTGAGGGGTTAGAACCAGGAGTGAGGTGTGCTTTAGCTAAAATCCTATGCTAGGAATCCAACAGAGATGACGATTCCTCAATCCGAGTCTTGGTTTTTGTTTTATGCCCAGTTGCAAGTTTGATCCCAAACCATTTTAGGGACTCTTGGCCAATTCACTCTTAGGGCATAAAAGACTAACAGAGCAACATTTTTTAGTTATGTGAGATGCTACAAGATTGTTTAGGCATTGACTAGGTGACTATATTTTCCATCCTCTCCTGAGGCATGGTTTCATAAATTGGACCCCTTAATCCAAATGTTGGTTTGCTTCAAACTGAGAAAAACACTAGTTCTCGAAATCAATGAGTAAAGAAACTTTTGAGGCATGACACCTGGGAGAGAGGGGTGTTGTAGCTGAAATCCTATCCCAGGAATCCATCGGAGTCGATGTTTCCTCAATCCGAGTCTCGATTTTTGTTTTATTCCCAGTTGCAAGTCGCATACCAAACCATTTCGGGGACTCTTGACAATTCCTCCTCCGAGCATAAAAGCCTAATGGAGCAGCAATTTTGAGCTCCATGAGATTCTGCATGCTTGTTTAGTCATGGACTAGGTGACCACATTGTCCATCCACTCCCAAGGCATGGTTTTTTAAATTGGACCCCTAAATCCAAATGTTGCATTGCTTCTTACTAAGCAAAGCACTAGTTATCGAAATCGATGAAAAATATAACTTCCGAGGGGTTGAAATCGGGAGTTAGTGGTGATCTAGATAAAATCCTATGCCAAGAATCCAACAAAGATTATGATTCCTCAATCCGAGTCTCATTTTTATTTTTATGCCCAGTTGCAAGTCGCATCCCAAACCATTTTGGGGACTCTTGGACAATTCCCGCTCAGGGCATAAAAGACTAACGAAGCAACATTTTTGAGTTCCATGAGATGCTACAAGCTTGTTTAGGCATGGAATAGGTGACCAAATTATCCATACACTCTCGAGGCATGGTTTTATAAATTGGCCCCTAAATCCAAATGTTGCATTGCTTCAAACTGAGGAAAACACTAGTTCTCGAAATCCATGATTAAAGCAACTTCTTAGGCATGGCACCCATGAGTGAGGGCTGCTCTAGATGAAATCCTATCCCAAGAATTCAATATATATGATGGTTCCTTAATCCGAGTCTCGATATTCATTATATTCCCAGTTGCAAGTTGCATCCCAAACCATTTCGGGGACTCTTGGCCAATTGCTCCTGAGGGCATGAAAACCTAATGGAGAAACATTTTTGAGTTCCACAAGATGCTGCAAGATTTTTTAGGTGTGGACTAAGTGAATATATTTTCCATCCTCTCCCAAGGCACGGTTTCATAAATTGGACCCCTTAATCCAAATGTTGGTTTGCTTCAAACTGAGAAAAACACTAGTTCTCAAAATCAATGAGTAAAGCAACTTCAAAGGCATGGCACCTAGGAGATATGGGTGCTCTAGCTAAAATCCTATCCCAGGAATCCATCGGAGTCGACGATTCCTCAATCCGAGTCTCGGTTTTTTTTTTATTCCCAGTTGCAAGTCGCATCCCAAACCATTTTTGGGACTCTTGGCAATTCCTCCTCGGGGCATAAAAGCCTAACAGAGAATCATTTTTTATCTCCCTGAGATTTTGCATGCTTTTTTAGGCATGGAATAGGTGACCACATTGTCCATCCACTCCCGAGGCATGGTTTCATAAATTGGACCCCTAAATCCAAATGTTGCATTGCTTCTTACTGAGCAAAGCACTAGTTATCAAAATCGATGAAAACAAAAAATACAAGGGCCTAGAACCAAGAATCAGGGGTGATCTAGCTAAAATCCTATGCCAGGAATCCAACAGAGATGACGGTTCTTCAATCCGAGTCTCAGTTTTCATTTTATGCCCAGTTGCAAGTCGCATCCCAAGCCATTTCGGGGACTCTTGGCCAATTCTCGCTCAGGGCATAAAATACCGATGGAGAAACATTTTTGAGTTCCATGAGATTCTGCAAGATTTTTTAGGCATGGACTAGGTGACAAAATTATCCATCCACTCTCGAGGTATGGTTTCATAAATTGTCCCTTAAATCCAAATGTTGCATTGCTTCAAACTGAGAAATACACTAGTTCTCAAAATCAATGATTAAATAAACTTCTGAGGCATGGGACTTGTGAGTGAGGGGTTCTCTAGATGAAATATTATCCCAAGAATCCAACAGAGACAATGGTTCCTTAATCCGAGTCTCGGTATTCGTTATATTCCTAGTTTCAAGTCGCATCCCAAACCATTTCGGGGACTCTTGGCCAATTCCTCCCACATGCATAAAAATCTAACGAAGCAACATTTTTGAGTTCTGTGAGATGTTACAACATTGTTTAGGCATGTACTAGGTGACTATATTTTCCATACACTCCCAAGGAATGGTTTCATAAATTGGACCCCTTAATCCAAATGTTGGTTTGCTTCAAATTGAGCAAAACACTGGTTCTCGAAATCATTGAGTAAAGGAACTTTCGAGGCATGACACCCAGGTATGAGGGGTGCTCTAGCTGAAATCCTATGCTAGGAATCCATCAAAGTCAACAGTTCCCCAATATGAGTCTTGGTTTTCATTTTATGCTCAGTTGTAAGTCGCATCCCAAACCATTTCAAGGACTCTTCGCAATTCATCCTCGAGGCATAAAAGCCTAACAGAGCAACATTTTTGAGCTCCATGAGATTTTACATGCTTATTTAGGCATGGAATATGTGACCACATTGTCCATACACTCACGAGGCATGGTTTTGTAAATTGGACCCCTAAATCCAAATGTTGCATTGCTTCTTACTGAGCAAAGCACTAGTTATCAAAATCAATGAATTTTTTTTTTTGAGGGTTTGGAACTAGGATTCAGGGGTGATCTTGCTAAAATCCTATGCCAGGATCCAATTGAGATGACAGTTGCTCAATATGAGTCTCGATTTTGGTTTTATGCCCAGTTTCAAATCGCATTCCAAACCATTTCAGGGACTCTTGGCAAATCATCCTTGGGGCATAAAAGCCTAACGGAGCAATATTTTTGAGCTCCATGAGATTATGCATGATTTGTTAGGCATGGACTAGGTGAACACATATTCCATCCACTCCTGAGGCATGGTTTCATAAATTGGACCCCTAAATCCAAATGTTGCATTGCTTCTTATTGAGCGAATCACTAGTTATCAAAATCGATGAAAAAAACAACTTCCAAGGGGTTGGAACTGGGAGTGAGGGGTGATCTAGCTAAAATCCTATGCTAGGAATCCAATAGAAACGACATTTCCACAATCCGATTCTTGGTTTTCATTTTATGCCCAGTCACAAGTCACATCCCAAACCATTTCGTGGACTCTTGGCCAATTCCCGCTCAGGGCATAAAAGACTAACGAAACAACATTTTTGAGTTCCGTGAGATGATGCAAGATTGTTTGGGCATGGACTAGGTGACCAAATTATCCATCCTCTCCTGAGGCATGGTTTCGTAAATTGGCCCCTAAATCCAAATGTTGCATTGCTTCTTACTAAACAAAGAACTAGTTATCGAAATCAATGAAAAAAACTATTTTCGAGGGGTTGGAACCGGGAGTGAGGGGTTCTCTAGCGGAAATCCTATGCCAGTAATCCATCAGAGTCGACGGTTCCTCAATCTGAGTCTCAGTTTTTGTTTTATGCCCAGTTGTATGTCACATCCCAAACCATTTTTGGGACTCTTAGACAATTGCTCCTGAGGGCATAAAAACTAACTAAAATCTACATGTCTCTGTCAACCAACTATTATATCTTACTACCTTGAAAAAAGACTACACCAATTTCAACTGCACATTCAATTTAACATCCACTACTTCCTACATAAAAATGTGGGTTGCACTATTGTTAATGATCACCATAACTAACTTATTCTTCAACTTGGATTGAACAAAACTAATATTTTTATAGTTCTACTCTTGGCTTGAACAAAACTAATATTTGTATAGTTCTACTCTTGGCTTGAACAAAACTAATATTTGTGTAGTTCTACTCTTGTCTTGAACAAAACTAATATTTGTATAGTTCTACTCTTGTCTTGCCTTAGACATATTGGCAACTAAATCACCCAAGATTTGCAACACACCAATAGATGGTTAGATTTCTTACTCCATAGCATTGACCCTCATCTTCAATGGACATTTCTTATAATAATTCTAATTTGCACAAATCTAACAAAAAACAACCTTACTACTATTTTTTTCTTAGATCCATATCATAAACTTATCATGTTCTTAGTGTTATCACATTAATATGTCCTTAATATGTCCAAAATCAAGAGGGATATCACATTAAATTAGGTGGTTGACCACTAATATTGGTAATTTCACCCTAGTCTAATTGTGCATCCAAAACTAAAGATATAAATTTTTTATTTAGAACTTTGAATACATAAAAAAAAGTTTATAAATTGGAACCAGGATGATGATGGGTTACTCACTAACAACATGTGCACATGCAACTAAAGGTACAACCAAATAGGTACCTATCAGATATTTCTTTGTCGAGTGAGGAAATATTAGGACAAATATAGGGAAATGTGACTACATCTAGTAGATATGATAAGCAAACAAGGACGAGAGGTGAAAAAGTCAGAATAAAATTCTGTAGACGCATGGAATTTTTTCTTGCCGAAGGAGGATCATGCTCTTATGATGATGAGAGAATATGAGACATAGAGGTGCCACTCAGGTATAAGCATCTGGTGAATCAATGGGTACCTAAGGAAATACCTCTTATAGATGTTGACTTCGTTGTCAACAATAGGACATATCACATTGCACCATCCTCGCTGCATGGCTTGGGGCTATTTTCCATGGATGGAATAATTGTAAAATACAATACAGTAACTTAATTGATGGACTATGTCGGACCATGTTACAATTATAACAATTGGATGTGATTGGTCTGGTACATGCGAAGTATGTGGAGATATGCACTCACCGTAAATTATAAACAACTAATAAACAAGGATAAAAATAAGGGATAAACTATCTATATTGATGGAAGGGCTAAAGCTTTCGACAATATCGTAGGGTTTATAAACAACACATGACCCGAGACAACAAACAAACAACCGAATTGCATATATCAGGGACGTGAAGAGAATCCAGTAGTCCTGTGCGCAATAAAAAAGATAGCTCCCGAGGAAGAGTTATTAGTGGATTACCATTTGAATCAAATAGAAACATTGACTAATAGTGTGCAAGTACTTATGCAACACCTCTTTAAGAAACCTCTACTTATTACATTATATTTTTTTATTATCTTTAACATTGTTGTAAATATTATCTTTAACATTGTTTTTTTGTTATCGTTAACAAATTTTTAAATATTTGGGGATTCTAATTATATTATAATGTGGCAAGATGATTGTGGAAAAGGGCCAGCCGCAGAACATGTAAATGATTATCAATTTCCACTTTCATTTTACATTATTTTTATTGTTTTCTTATATAATTTTATTGAAATAACATTGTTTTTGTTGAAATTATATGTAGTCCGCAGGCCACGTTGATCATGATTCTGCCGATGAGGAGGGGTTTTATTCATCCTTTGATCCGATGGTCTTAATAAAAAAAAATATCATTAAAGCGAACAAGGAACTTGCTAGCTTCTTAGATCATCTAGACCAAACTCCCGATGTCCTAGCAAAGATCAAGCTCCTTATGTCACAACTTAACACATATAAGGTAATAACCATAATTTAAAGTGTTTTTTTTTAATGTACTCATATGTTCAATTATGATACTTTGTTCTTTAACTTTTACATTATCTCATGAAAAAACATTTTTTTTTTTATAAAGACATTTTTGGACCCTGTTCATCCCAGTGTTGGTAGTAGTGGCACTACAGAGACTCTACAGAGTCCTGATGCAGGTCCTCATATAGCTGCTAAAGTACAATTTTCTTCTCCATCTTCCACACCTAATTTAGATAGGATCCATGACACACACCGCTAGACATCCACACATCAGTCAAATTCTAGAGATGGTGGCAGAGATGAGGCTCATGGTGATGTGGTTGACATGGATGCATTTCCTGGAGCTAGGCGATAATGGACTTCCATGCACATTTTTGGTCAACGATAATGGACTTCCATTAAAACACTGAAGACTCCCAGGTAGTTTTAATTCATATTTTAATCATTTAATGTTGTCCTTCTCATAAAGAAATCATCTAGATTACTAATTTTAAATTAATGTTCATATCTTTTTGTGTGTAGGAAACAATCATTTTTATAGGCACCTAGAGAGCAAGGCCTTGTTGATTTTTGGGGCAACCTTACACATGAGGTGGAATTGCCAGAATTTCAACCTCAAAAAGGAACTTATGGATTATCTTGAAGGCCTCTTTGGAGCATACACGTTCAATAAAAAAGAGGTCACCTCTACAGCGGGCGAATATTTAAAATATACATCGGATGTTTATAGATGAAGCTTGGTAGGAAATCCTAGGTATGAGTGTCCTCCCTCAATTCCAGAGAGGGAGTGGAAGGCGATCATTGATGATGCAAAATAGAAGATTTTGAAAAAATCAGGAGAACAAATAATTGGTACGCCAAGGTAAATTACAATATTTTGATTTCAATACCAGCTTTATTTTTCTTTAGATCTAAATAAAAGTGTGGTTATATATAACATACTTGAAAATTTTGATCATAGGTTGCTTGACACTTTGAAGGAAACCAAAGCAAGGATTTTTAAACATGTCCAATAAATTCTAGTCCAGGGAGGCTATTCAAGGTTACAGTGATGAATCGTAAGTACCCAAACATCTTAAGAATATTATTTGTATTGCCTTACAACTTTCAGGTAATTACAACCAAAAAAATTAAAAAACCATACCCTTATGCAATGGAGGGCAACGACTTCGTAACTAAAACCATGGAGGAAGACCTCCAATTTGGTTACAAGTACAGTTATAAAGCCGTGGTTGATCATAGGAAAAACATGGGGCAGACCCCAAGATCCAATTTGTAGGATAAGGTAAATAAAAATCAATCCACATTAACCTTTCATCCCTTATAAAATACGTAAATGTTTGATA
The DNA here is from genome assembly GCA_009831015.1 of Picea engelmannii. Lineage (NCBI taxonomy): Eukaryota > Viridiplantae > Streptophyta > Pinopsida > Pinales > Pinaceae > Picea > Picea engelmannii. The sequence goes on from ML784313.1 coordinate 464,772, forward strand.
TCGTCCATAATTTAATGTCTTAGTTTGTTTTAATCAAGGGAGCAGAACTATCAATGAAACCATTAGTACTAGACAATCGAGCATTGATAGTGCAACGCAACCAAAATATCATGGTGCTCCCAAAAACCCCATCCCAGTGAGGTGCATCCCCAAGATGTTCCTGTGATTGAGGCCCACGATGGTAAAATGTCTATATATTAATCATATACTTAATAATTATGTACTTATAAATTTTGATGTTTCAATAGAAAAGAATATCATAGTTGATCCTCCTCGACCTGAAGATCAAGTGAACATGCCAACATCCATTTCAATGGTGTGGACTAGAGGACTAGGTAAATAATTACATTGCAGAGTTTTTTTTTAATATTAATGAACTGCTTCAATGATACTTAAAAATTGGCCATATAAATTTAATATTTTTTTATTTTTGTATGAGACCATACATACAAGACCATACGTACTTGACGTGAAAGGACTGAAACAACATTGGTTGCTGCAGAGCACCCAGTAAATGAAGACATGGAGATGGATGAATTACTTAAGACCTGGAAAGCACAAAAGCAAACTAAAATAAATTCATGATGTCATGTAATAATTTTATAAGACAGTTAGATGTACATTATATAGTTGAATATGTAATGATGCATATAATGCATTGACATTATGGGTACTTTTTCATCTGATAATATACACAAGGATATTTCTATGGCTTGTGTATATCTGTGAATGTAATTTTTTTATAATTTTTTCTGATAAGACTTGGTATATATTGATTCAAGATGTGAGAGTCCAAGCAAGACCTGGTGCCTGTTGGTCACTATAATTGCTTAATTAATTTTAAACAACCAAGTGAAACATAAATTATCAACCCAGGGAAGTCTTTTATTTCAAATATAGCCACGCACTGTATATGCTCAATTCCAAAAGCAACTAGTGTTGTAGTAAAGAAATTATACTAATTATTCTTGCTTGAATGAACTGAAGCTCTGAATTAAATCATAGGAAAGTAACCTCCCTATTGCAGTTCCTTAAAGATCAATCGAAGAATCCTGGATTACATTAAAATAATACTTGCAATGGGAAATAACAACCATTCTGCAATCAGAGAACAAGACCCTTACTCTCAAACAGAGACTTTAAGCATTAACACTCTTTTCATGAAAACAATAATGCAGAAAACAATTAACTCTATCTAACAGGAAACAAAGCACTTAGTTCCTTTCTGTCTAAGCAGGAGATTTGAGCCTTACTCCTGTTTATCACACTTGTGAGGGTTGAGGTCTACAGAGAACAGGGCAGTCTGATTCCTTTCTTTCTAAATAGGGATCTCTAACCCAGTTTTTGGCTAACACCAAGGAAAGTCTACAGAGAACAGGATGTTTTGGTTCTTTCCTTTCTAAGTAGGAACCCTTAATCCAATCCCTGACTAACACACTTGCAGAGGTAAATGGAACCTACAGAAGACAAGGTGTTGTAGTCCCTTTCTGTCTGAGCAGGAACACTTTAACCAAATCTCTGGCTAGCACACTTGCAAAGGCAAAGGAAATCTACAAAGGACAAGGTGTTGTAGTCCCTTTCTGTCTGAGCAGGAACACTTTAACCAAATCTCTGGCTAGCACACTTGCAAAGGCAAAGGAAATCTACAGAAGACAAGGTGTTGTAGTCCCTTTCTGTCTGAGCAGGAACACTTTAACCAAATCTCTGGCTAGCACACTTGCAAAGGAAAAGGAAATCTACAGAGGGTATGATGTCCCAATCCCTTTCTGTTTGAGCAGGGACCTTTAACCAATTCTCTGCTAGTCTCACAAAACCATCACACAAGATTGCTGGTAAAAAGAATTACAAATTCCGTTCAATAACTAAGACAGAGTCAGTAGTGTTTCAGCAAAGCGGAATCCATTAAAACAGTGTTTCAGCAAACGACAATTAAACAAAACGTAAACATAAATTATACTAACACACTTCTATCTAATGGGTGAATCTTGTGAAGAAGGTGGGCCCTCCCTTCTCACAAGATTCCCCTGAAACGCAAAAGCTTAGAGATGGATGCTCAAAATAGTCTTATATTCATCTATCGAAATATCACATTACAAATTGGAAGAATACGTCCCGCTCTCTGGAATTGCTTCAATACATCAAAACTTGGATTCCTTGAATGGTGATTTCCTCTGATATAAAGAGGAAATCCCTTCGATACAATCATTACAAAGCATATCTGAATCCTATCCTAAATCAGATCTTCTTTCTAAATCAGCATAGGATGTCCTATTCTCACGCAACTGAATGCTAATATAGGAACTGAACGAGGTATTGCTATTACGGCTGGTGTAACAGCTTCTTCTCATCGTTGCTAATGCTGTTTCAGCATCGCAACTCACGGGTTGTTTCAACCACGTGAATTGCGCTCTTGACTGTGTCAGCTTGACCGCTAACTATAACGGTTTGTGTTTCAGCATCGTTGGTTCTGGTGGTCTCTATGTTTCAGCATCTGCAATTCTGAACTGTGTGCCATCTCCGTGTTTCAGCATCTGCATCCTCGAACTGTGTAGCAGCTCTGTGTTTCTGCATATACGACCTCGGACTGTGTAGCAGCTCCGTGTTTCGGCATATGCGACTTTGGACTGTGTAGCAGCTCCGTGTTTCAGCATCAGTTCTTTGTTTCAGCAATAGGCCTTGAATGCTAATATGCAGTTATGGACACTTATGCACTTCTAATCAATAGTTAAGTACAAAAGTGATGTAAAATATTATGCAAAATAGATTAAGCATATAGTAATGAGAAAGGACATTGTATACCTTGGAATGATCAGATGAAGTGATATTATGAGTCTAAATACAAGTGATGAAGGGTATAATAATGGCAAAAAGTATGGGCAAAAAGGTACATTATGTGGTCCTAACATCCCCCCCAGCTCAAGGTGTTGCATGTCCTCAGGCAACTCACTCTGAATCAGAGTCTTGATACCAGATTTGATCGTGTAAATTACTCAAGCTGTAGCTCTGGGCAGTACTGTCTGTTGGCATTTTGAACCCCTGGACCTATTGCAGTCTTTTCCATGCTGCTTTCTCGGCCTTCTGAGACAATTTATAGCTGACTTGATATGTTTCTATCGGCAGCCAGAGGAGGGGAAAGTAAAATTTGTACCCTATCCAGTTTTCAGCACAGTGTCTCACACACTGGATATAGCTGGGTACCCTTGAAATTGTTGCTTCTAAGTTGGCCGGACCAAAAGGGTTGTGCTATTGTCTCTTTTCTGTTGATTGCTGCCAAAACAGGTTGTTGGCCTAGAGGGCAGGAATATCTATGGCATTGATGCTTTGCTGACATTCTTGGAGAACTACTGACTGTAGCTGTTGAACATGCTCAGTCACCCCTGGTTTTTTCAAGACCTCATAATATTCTGAAATGAATCTGGCTGCCCTCTCTGGTTCGGGTCTAATCCAGAGGAGTTTATTGTCCTCATTGTGCTTGGCAGCCGAAAAGTCACTCTGCGACAAAATTTGATTGTAAAGAAAAGAAGTGAATACTCGAAGTTGAACATCTCTAACAAGAGGATTGATATTAAGCAGCCTGTTTTCGGGAAGAACCTCATTATGGAAGTATGCTTCACATAAGAGGTGTTGATCCCAGATGGAGGCTGCTAGAAAGGTTTTGAAAAAATCTGTTGGTTGTATTACTTCATGGGATTTTCCTTCTACAATTGCTTTGATTTGGAACCATGTCAGTCTCTCTATGAGGAATAAAGAATAGTTACAAGAAGGTTTCCTTGTGGCCATTAGTGTCTGCATCAAATCAAAGATCTTGACCATTCTTGCTTTTAAATCTCTATTTTTCTTCTTGACTTCTTGAACTTCCTGGCGTGTCAGGTCCAATGCTTCCCTATTTGAGAAAGTGTGATTCCTCCAGGTTTGCCTGTGTACTTGCAGATGTTGGGCTTGTGTCTCAGCATACTCCTTCTTCCACTTTTGTATCTCTGCATGCTCATCCCATGGCTGAGTTTGTGTTTCAGCATCTGAAGTAGTGGGATTAGGCAGGGTTTGGGTTGATTGTTCCTTGGAAGTGGAGAGATTGACTTGACTGGGAGGTGTGACTTCCTTGGTGGGCACTGTTTGCATAGCCTTGTTGACAACAGTAGGAATTTCTTTCTTGATTCTGGAAGAGCCTGTTGGTTCTTGTGATGCAGCAGGTTCGGTTCTGAGCTTGGTGGAACCTGCTGGTTCTTTTGTTGCAGCAGGTTCAGTCTTGACCTCGAAAGGGGAAGGAGGAGGGACTGCTCCTGGTACTAGAACTTTAATGATCTTATATCCTACCCGATAATAAATATCTCCGCATTGACAGCACATGTACTCCTTGCATATGCTTTCTGAAGTTTGTTCTGCCAGGATTGCTGTTCATTCCAAGGCGTAGCGACTTAATTCTTTTTCATATGCCTCCCTTGCCCTAGATAATTCTTGTTGATATGCTTCCAATTGAGACTTTAAAAACTCATTTTCTTCCAAGACATCGGCCATTGTTGGCTTGGATTTAGAGATGACTGGTTCTTGTGTTACAGTCATCGTCTCCTTAGTTGGTTCTTGTGGAGCGGCTATGGGAATGGCAACTGATGCCTGTGTTTCAGCTTCTTGGTGCAAGGAGAGTAGTGTTTCAGCACCTTCAACTTCTGATTCTTGCATCTCAATGTCAATGTCAGCGGCTGGTTCTTGTGTTTCAGCCGGAGTGCCTGGGGTCTCTAATTCCTCAATTTCTGTGTCAGTGGATGGTTCTTGTGTTTCAGCCACTTCATTTGAAACGAATGATGTCTGGGCATCTGGTTCCTGTAACTCAATTTCAATGTCAGTAGCTGGTTCTTGTGTTTCAGCCACTGAGTGGGTAGCTGGTTCTTGTGTTTCAACTACTTTCTGTGAGACAAAAGGTGTTACAGTATCCGGAGCGTCTGGTTCTTGTGTTGCAGCGCCCGTGTTTGGAAGAGGCAAAGATCCCGGGGTTTGGGAAGTTGAAGATATACGGCGTATCAGTCGAATTGGTGGGGCATCTAGAGTAGTGGTCATCAAGGGTGGTATTGTGGAGGCTCTTGTTCGCTTTTTGCGCAAGAAGGGTGGAAATGGGGCATTCTGTTTTCGTTTTCATGGAGGTTTTTCCTGAATGATAGGGCAGGGGGCATTCTCTGGTTCAGAGTCATCACTGAGAATATGAAGGGCGGGGGTGGATGACTCTGGTAGAGCGTGTGGTGGATTAGGTGGGGTAGGGGAGATGACTGGACTGTTTGGTTCTGTGGGAGGGATATGGGGTACTTCGGGGGCGTCTGGGAGGTTTTGCTGCTGCTGCTCCTGGGGAATTTCAACAGTTGTTTGAAGGTTTATCGGTGGGTTATTTACTGGGGGGCTTTGTTGGGCAAAACCCCTTTGAATGAGTAATTGGACAAGGTGATGGTGGGTGAGTGACAGGGTGGGATCTTTTGCCGTACGACAGTAATGTGCCATATTCTTTAAACAGCCCAGCAAATAATATGGAATGTTGACCCGTTTATTATGCCTTAAATGGGAAAGCAAAAGGAAATCGTGCTGATAGACTACCTGATAGCAACCTTCGCAGGTCAGGTAGTGCTTGATGAATCTGGCGACTCCAGGCCATGGAGGTGGCAGTGAACTGAGATGAATGCCTCTGCCCTTCAATACAATTCTTTCCTCAGGTAGGAAGAAGCTCTGCTGGACATCCCTGATAATATGCTTACGGATGAACACTCGAGTGCCGTTTCTGGGGAGGATGGAGACTTCTTCTATGTCTTCCTCTGTTATAGATATTCGGATGCCTGCGACTACAGAATGGTCCTCCTGGAGATTTTGGGTGAACTGTAGGACTTGTTGTTCGTTATACCACTGGAGTCTGTGGAAGTAATTCAGCCAACCTGCTTGCTCGAGAATTTGATATGCTACTGGATATTGTTCGAGCAGCTCTGTGGTAGCGGGTTCATTCCTTATGATGGATCCTCCCATGGCTACTAGCTTAGTAAAATACAGTGTCGAGAGTTTGTGTATCAGCTCTGGTACAAAGTGAGTTTTTTCGAGCGACATTATGCAGGAATAGTGGTTAATTGTGCGAAGGGTGGTGAACTGGGATGGCGGCGGCGAAATCGGGTGAAATGATGGTATCGCAGATTTGACGTGTACTTCCCCTCCCGTCAAGTGTGGTTAGTACTAATTGCACTTGAATGGTCATAATGACGTAGAATCTCTCTCATTATCTATAGCCTAACTGAATTACATAAACTTTACATACCTTTGCCTTACCATTTGGTTCATTCAGCCAACCAGATATCGTGCTTGTTCGTGGTGATGCTGTTGATTGTGTCGAGGGTCTGCTGTTTAGAGGGACGAACTATAATCTGTGATCATAAAATAACTTGCTGACGGATGATAGTGAAGGACTCGTGTTTCAGCAACAGTGAAAGATGAAACAAGTACTGTAGATGAAGGACTGCTGAGCAATGGTGTTCCAGCTCTGAAGAAATCAAAAGTGCTGACGTGGTGTTTCAGCATCGGAACAATGATGAAGGGTTGCTGGCAACAGTGTTTCAGCAACGGGATGAAAATGAAAGGTTGCTGATAACTATGTTTCAGCAACAAGAAAAGTTGCTGATAAGGGTGTTTCAGCAACAGAAGGGGAAAGGCGAAACAAGTGTTGGACGGAGTTGTTTCGGCAATGAAAATGATGCGGAAGTGGCGGGATGGAGTGTTTTGGGGATGGGAAGAAATGAAAAGTGCTGAACAGTGGTGTTTCAGCATCGGGAAGAATGATGAAGAGTTGCTGGTAACGGTGTTTCAGCAATGGGAAAAAGGAATGAAAAGTTGCTGATAGGGGTGTGTCAGCAACAGAAGGGAGAAAGGTGAAACAAATGCTGGACGAAGTTGTTTCATCAATGAAGGATGATGAGGAGATGGCGGACTGGAGTGTTTTTGGAAATGGGAAGAAATGGAAAGTGTTGAACAATGGTGTTTCAGCATCAGGAAGAAAGTCACCAATGTTCATCAGCGGTGTTTGAGCACCATAAAAGTCAGCAGTGCTGCACAGCGGTGTTTCAGCATCGTGAAAATCAGCTGCGCAGCGGTGTTTCAGCATCGTGAAAATCAGCTGCGCAGCGGTGTTTCAACATCGTGAAAGCTCATCTCTCTGACATAGGATCGTCCTCTTATGGTAGCGGGAATCTGCAAAACATCTGTAGCATGGTATTTCTTTGACAGGGATTATTAGAAAAATGAAATCTAATCTAATATAATACTAAAGAAAATCAATTTTTAAAAGAATTAATTGTTATTAGGGGTAGGAACCCCCTCAACGAAAAGAAAATGAGCGTCCTCCATGCATGTGGCCTTAAAATCTTCTTTAGAAATAGGTTTCTGGTACAGACGGAGCCGATGACCATTTACAAGTAACGGAGTTCTAGAGTCATCGATTGTGAGGAGCCTTACTGTTCCATTAGGGAAAACTGTGTCTATTTCGTAAGGTCCTAACCATCTTGTGTGCAGTTTCCCTTGAAATTCTTTGAACCGGGAATCATACAGTAAAGCCCAATTACCTTTTTGGAACTGCTTGTTCTTGATATTTTTGTCATGCCATTGTGATATTTGTTGTTGAATTATGGTGGTTTGCTGAATGGCATCTAATCTTTTCTCTTCTAGTTCATTAAGCTGCTGCAGCCTGGCTGACTGTGCATCAGTTAGATCAAGGTTGGCAGCTAAAGCAGTCCTTAGGGTTTTTATCTCAAATTCCATAGGAAAGACAACACTCTTTCCATAAACTAATTCATAGGGAGAAAATCCTGTAGTATTTCTCCAGGTCTGTAGGCCCATAGTGCTTCAAGGAGCCTGTAAGACCAATCCTTTCTACTTTCCTTCACTGTTTTTGTCAGAATGGCTTCTATTACTTTGTTTGTTCTTTCCACCTGTCCATTGGCTTGGGGGTGGTATGTTGTAGTCATTCTCTGCTGAATATGATATTTCTGAAGGGTGGCTTTGAACCCATGAGAAGAGAAAGGAGGTCCTCCATCTGT
>ML784313.1:482842-515397 GCA_009831015.1 Picea engelmannii
TGATGTATACTATCCATCCATGGGTGTTGTATCTTCATTTTCATTTTCCTTCATGTCCAAATAACTTCATCAATCTTCTGGTCCAAAACCCATGACTAGGGTTGACATCAATGACAACAACCAATCTTCCAACAAGAACATGGCAGTCTGATTCCTTTCTTTCTGAGCAGGGATCTCTAACCCAGTTTCTGTCTAACACCAAGGAAAGTCTACAGAGAACATGATGTTTTGGTTCTTTCCTTTCTGAGCAGGAACACTTTAACCAAATCTCTGGCTAGCACACTTGCAAAGGCAAAGGAAATCTACAGAGGACAAGGTGTTGTAGTCCCTTTCTGTCTGACCAGGAACACTTTAACCAAATCTCTGGCTAGCACACTTGAAAAGGCAAAGGAAATATACAGAAGACAAGGTGTTATAGTCCCTTTCTGTCTGAGCAGGAACACTTTAACCAAATCTCTGGCTAGCACACTTGCAAAGGCAAAGGAAATCTACAGAGGGTATGATGTCCCAATCCCTTTCTGTTTGAGCAGGGACCTTTAACCAATTCTCTTCTAGTCTCACAAAATCATCACACAAGATTGCTGGTAAAAATAATTACAAATTCCATTCAATAACTAAGACAAAGTCAGTAGTGTTTCAGCAAAGCAGAATCCATTAAAATAGTGTTTAAGCAAACGACAATTAAACAAAACGTAAACAGAAATTATACTAACACACTTCTATCTAATGGGTGAATCTTGTGAAGAAGGTGGGCCCTCCCTTCTCACAAGATTCCCCTAAAATGGGAAATCTTAGAGACGGATGCTCAAAACAGTCTTATATTCATCTGTCGAAATATCACATTACAAATTGGAAGAATACGTCCCGCTCTCTGGAATTGCTTCAATACATCAAAACTTGGATTCCTCGAATGGTGATTTCCTCTGATTTAAAGAGGAAATCCCTTCGATACAATCATTACAAAGAATATCTGAATCCTATCCTAAATCACATCTTCTTTCTAAATCAGCATAGGATGTCCTATTCTCACGCAACCGAATGCTAATACAGGAACTGAACGAGGTATTGTTGTTATGGCTGGTGTAACAACTTCTTCTCATCGTTGCTGATGCTGTTTCAGCATCGCAATTCACGGGCTCTTTCAGCCACGTGAATTGCGCTCTTGACTGTGTCGACTTGACCGCTAACTGTAACGGTTTGTGTTTCAGCATCGTTGGTTCTGGCGGTCTCTGTGTTTCAGCATCTGCAATTCTGAACTGTGTGCTAGCTCCGTGTTTCATCATCCGCATCCTCGGACTGTGTAGCAGCTCCGTGTTTCTGCATATACAACCTCGGACTGTGTAGCAGCTCCGTGTTTCGGCATATGCGACTTCGGACTATGTAGCAGCTCCGTGTTTCAGCATCAGTTTTGTGTTTCAACAATAGGCCTTGAATGCTAATCTGCAGTTATGGACACTTATGCACTTCTAATCAATAGTTAAGTACAAAAGTGATGTAAAATATTATGCAAAACAAATTAAGCATATAGTAATGAGAAAGGACATTGTATACCTTGGAATGATCAGATGAAGTGATATTATGAGTCTAAATACAAGTGATGAAGGGTATAATAATGGCAAAAAGTATGGGCAAAAAGGTACATTATGTGGTCCTAACAGTGCCTTGTTCTTGGGCTATGGAGTCTAGGCAACCAATAGAACTTGAATATGCAATATGCAGCTTCCAAAATATTGTGGCATGATATAAGCAACTTTGAAAGTCTTGTGACATGTGACATGTGGAAAGCATATTTTACAACCAATGTGAAAACTTTAAATTTGGTGCAACATGCAAAAAGAATGTTTTGGGAAGATGCAATAATACGCTTTAAGGATTAAACATGAGGGGTTGAAAATGGCCATGTCAAACCTTGGTATAGTTTGGTATTTCTACTTCATAGATATTACCTTACCTAGGTTCCAAACTCTAGAGTGAGTTAGATTATTCTTGATACCCACTTGATGCTTGGCATATCCGTGTTTTGGATGATAACCAAACATAAGGGAATGTTTCCATATGTTGGTAAGCTCCTTGAATGGTTGATTTGGATAATTTATTTCACTTAGTAGCCACATTCCTTAGTTATCCAATAGGGTAGGCATGAATACGATCTTTGAGTAGTAGTTAGAATGATTTGTTTCCTTCCATTTATGTTTTCCTTTCTTTTTTGTTTTTACTTTCATGCATTGCCTAATTTTATTGATGCATTTGATTTTCCTTTGAATAATTTATTACACGTGTTTTCCTACTTTACTTTCATGTTTATATTTGGTGAATTTTTTTTATTTGTGCCAAGTATTTTTTATTTCTAAATAGGGTGGTAGATTAGCCCCAAATTTTGTTTCATTTGCCAATTTATATGGTGTGTAGGTCACAGGTCTACAGATATTATGGAGTTCTCATACATTCTCACACAGAGTGCATGTCCACGAGTAGGAGCTAGATGTTACCCCATGAGGGGTGACACATTTTTGGATACGCTAGCAAGGGTTTCAAGTTGTTGCTTGCATGATGTGTCATGATCATATTCCCTAGATCAAGATAGAGTTCTTATTGATCTCCACCAAAAACATGATGGTGCTAGCTCAACTATGGTGTAGCTCACTTTCATGCCAACTCCCCAGATGATAGATGCATCGTTGTACTATATGGCATGGTTCATATTTTATTCGTTTGACATTCCATGTATCAATACTTATTTGGAAGCGATGATGTAACTTATTATCTCATCATAAAGTGGTAAACACCTAATGATTGCCTAGTAGCATTTCATAACCTTACATGGTTTTCTTACTTTCCTTGTAGTACCTTAGGGAACATGTTTTACGTTAGAAGTGTGTCATCTCTTGGATTAACCTATACTATTGGGTTCTTAGGATAGATATCATTATCCATATCCCAACCATGCTAATCATTTTCCAACTCCCAAGTGTTATTCATTCCATCCATATAAAAAAATGCATCTCGATCATGTATGATTTATCAAAGGTCAAAAGGAAAGGTCATATTGATAAAGCCCGAGTCAATAATCCAATAAGGAAAAGAGGTGAAGAGATAAAGTCAAAATCCAAATATAAATCTTTAGCAATGCTCCCTCACTATGAGGCCAATTCCCCTAGTCTCTAGTTTGTTTATGAATATCAACATAAAAGGAACTTGTTCGATAAAACAAACATTAAAAAAAGCAATTCTTAAAGGGGTGGTAAGAAATAATGTTAAGGATGGTAACTCAATGTTAATCTATCTCTAGAAGGATATTATATTAGATGGTAAAAGTCCTAGCTAAATAAAGATGGATGAATAAATAAATGATTGATAATACTTGTACATGTCGAAGACGTTGAGGGTCATCACATGAACTCATTCCCCATTCCCTTTCATCATTATTAATTATTTTTTCCTATCTTTCACCTAGGTGCTTAGAAAATATGTGTTGTCTTAAGGATTGATGCATGTATAAGGGTCAATATTGTTCCCCTTGGTAAGACTTAGGAAAATATTAAAACCAACCCCCTTTTTTATGTTGTGCTAAGAGATGTCACCAGGTGCTACCAATTAATGGCTTGCTAAGAGGTTAGACCCATCACTTCAAGTGGGTATTGTGCATTGGGATACATGTATTATGCCTCAAGATCCATGAAATTGCATTGGGATCCATGATGATACATTGGGATCCATGTACTCATATATGAACATATTTACATGCATTGGGATCCATACCATTTTCCTTGGGATTCATGTCACCACATTGGGATCCATGACAGTGCATCGATCCATGAGAGGAATGCCATGTCGCCACACATGCCACATGGACCACTCAAATTCATTCTCCTTTATCAATTGGATATTTTATTCACACTTATTAATTATTTATCTCTCCTTGGACTACACATGGGAGTTATTAATGCATTGGAGGAGTTGGTTACAAATTATGGAGATGGTTATCGGTTGTTGTTTGGACCTTGTGATGATGTGGCATGCTTTATTTTTATCTACTTGAGAAGAACCCACCTAGAGGAGGCCACACATGCCATTTATCTTGATTTTTTTACTTGGATGGCTCACACATGTGAGAGGTAATGTCATCTTCTTGAGTTCATTATTCCAGACTTGGACCTTTCCATCATTTGAGGGAGTTGGTTGGAGAATCTTTGGGATTCTTTGGACAATGTTGACTCAATCATTCACCCTCTCATGGGAAAATTTCACCTTTATTGAGGAGTGCACCTAATTTATTCTCTCCCTCTAGCCCACACTTGTGGCATTTATTATTATATTTGGACCATTATTTAGGGTCATTTGGATCTTGGAGGATTTTGAGGGATTTGTTAGATGATTTGTTGTATTTTCCCATGGTTTTGACTAGGTTAATGGTTTTGACCTCATAGTATTAAGCTAGCACATTGTTTTGTATTGTATTTGATGAGGCTCTTCACCTATAAAAGGAAGAGCCCTCCCTCATTTAAAACCATTGGATATTAATGAGAAACTTGGCTTAATATTTGTTTGAGAATCTATTTCTTTTCTTTGTCAATGTTTAGTCCTTTTCAAGGATTATATAAGCACTTTTAAAGGCTTTTTTGGAATAAAAAGGTTGCTAGAAGGCCAAAGAATTAAGGGTGAAATGCTCCACTTGGGAGGGTTGTCAAGGTAACTTCTCTAACCTTACCCCTTTGATCATTGAAGTTATTGTTCATGCATTAAGGTAGGACATCTGATGGCTCTATTCTTTTGCTTGGCCAACCTTTCAGTTCAACTTGATAGTACTAGGAAAGGTTTTCATAATGTGTTATCCTCAATCTAGATTGCATTGAGCCTCATTGACTTATATTAGTTCAAATCATGCTAACTAGTTCTCAAATAAACATCTATATGTTGATCACAAAAGGGTTTGAAAATCCTTTTTAATTGAAGTAGAAATTGATCACTTTTATGGATGCCCTAATGCATACTTTGCTTGGAATGGTTGAAATCAATACAACATAACTAGGGTTGAAAATAAATTTTATTGCAACATTTTGAAGGAGTGTTGTTCTAGGTTATTATAAACTATMATTGGATATATTGGAAGGTCTAACAACCTCATTCAAAGTGAAATCGTTGCATGTTCTTTATTGTTGTTTTGGGATTTTTCTAGTATTCCTTTTTCTGCAGAGCTTTATTGTTGTGCGGGGCTATTTGTAACCCTCATCTTTTTCCAATGTTTCGAGGATTTCATTATATTCATTTCCATAGGTGTCCAAACGACTTTGAAGAGAGATAAATTACCTAGTTTCAAGCCTTGACATTACCTCCTATGTGTTATCCAAAACTCTATCCAGGACTGTCTAAAGTGTTGATGTCTTGCAATGTTTTTATAACGCCTTGTTTTCCACATCCCAAAGAAGCCAAAATATGTTAAGGAATTCCAAAGGACCTTGTAATTAGTCCAATTGTTGCCTCCTTTCACTATTGTATGAAGGTTTGTTAACCATATTTTGTTGTGGTGTTTTCATGTCTTTTGGCTTGGTTTGTTGACCACGATACATTCCTACCCTAACCACCCCAAACACTCTACCCAAACAGTGAAACATTTCTATTGTTTTCTAGTTGAGAGGGTCGATTGATGCTACAATCATGGTTCCAAAGAATTGATCTATATTGTATGATGAGAAACAAATTAATTTCTGAGTGTTGATGAATGAATGATAATTTTGGTTAATGATATAATTTTTGTGCCTTGACATATAATAATGAAATTTGCTAATCTGGTAACATTGTATTTCTTCTAAAGTTATTACATTGAGCTCGTTGCCTTATTCTCTCTTTATAATAGTGACACTTCATGTGTTTCATGGCATATACTTATTAAATGAATGCAAAATTATATTGGTTATGAACTTGTTACAATGATGCTCTATTTCATTGCTATCATAATGACCCAATTTCATGCTTAAATGTTTCATAAGTACTTGTTCATGCTTCACTTCTTTCACATATGAAATTTGCTAAATGACGACTATCTTATGAATGAATATATACTTTTTACTTAGAAAGTTTCACCTTGAACATTTTATATTACTTGATCACTAATTATGAGTAATGGTGCATTGGTGTGTTGTGTTGAATAAAGTAAGTGTTTTCCTTCCAATCATTCATTGGGAATTTTCTTCTCTTACTTTTCTTGAAGCATCAGTTTAGAGAAGTCAGCCCAAGTCAAACAAAGTCCTTGTCCTCACCTGTCTAGAAATGCAATGATAGGACTTAGTATTAGCGCCCCTAGGAAAACCCTCCTTATGTAAGAAACCATGGCCTAGAAATGTATAGGCAAGGGAACTAAGGTGATAGTGGGCGGTTTCCCTATCTATTTCCTCAAGCTCTCCCTCGCAGGGTAGGACTTTCCTTTGGCGAGAGTTTAAGCGGTAACATGAGAAATTTAGCTAGAAACACCTCAAGCGTGTGTTTTTAAGAAGGTATTTAATGGCACCATATTAAAATGTATAACCCATGATTAAATATAAAAAAAGAATAGAAAATCATATATAAGGCCATCATATTTTATTTGAACAACAAAGCAATAATTTCTTTGGAAGGTTTGAGTATTTATTTTTCCTAACCTTTTTAGGACAAAGAAGGCTTTGAGGCCAGGGAGATGTTAAATATGTAAATCTAAGTTAAAGTATTGTTTTTTTATATAATTGTGTAATTGTTTTAGGAATATAGTTAGTTTGAACAGTTGGGTCAGTCAACTAACTCAACCAACCAACCAACTATTGTGGCCACAACAACCCTCTTATTTTTCTTTTATAAGAAAACAACAAAGGGGCCCCTACCAAAATTGAATATATGTAGATGGTTTGGAGTTATGAAACAACTTCACTTGGATGACCTCTTTAGTGTGAGATCATAGCACCTTCTATAATTGGCTCAAAAATCAAATTTTATTTTTTTTGCTCAAATATATATATAAAATAAATTATTGTCGTCGCAATTTCGACGCATCATAGAAATATTGCGACACGCTTGCTATACAAATCAAGAAAAATTCTACAAAAATATACCCTGTTTTTGTCTCAATTATGACAACCCGTACAAATCTTGCGACACACTTGCTATACAACTCATGGAAATTGTATAGCAATTTCGTGGCAATATACCCTGTTTTTGTTGCAATTGAGGTGACCTGTACAAATCTTGTGATGCACTTGTTGTACAAATCACATAAATTGTATAGCAATTTCATGGAAATATACCATGTTTTCGTCGCAATTGCGACGACCTGTACAAATGTTGTGACAAACTTGATATTCAAATCACGAAAATTGTATAGCAATTTCGTTGTAATATACCCTGTCTTCGTTGCTCTTGCGATGACTGCTTCGAAAGTTGATTCATCGCAATTTTTTTCCTTACTTTGCCCATATTTTTGGGTGTGCGATGATCTCTCTTTATTGTCTCTCTTGCAATGATATCTCTACATTGTCTCATTTGCTTTATTTCCCTACTTTGTCTAATTTGCGACGATTTCCCTAGTTTTTCGCACTTTCGATGATTTCTGACAACTTTGCTAGTGTCATCGCTCTTGCGACGTTAATCCAGGTTTGTTTCATGTGCCACGTCACGTGAAGTGACGTTTGGGAGACCAAATATTCATCACAATATCCATGACATTACGTCGCAAGAGCATCGAAATAGTCATCTCAAAATGACCCAAATTTGCTAGTGGGAGTTGGGTCTAATGTGCCCCTTTGAACAAGCTCTTAGATCTGATGCCCGATTTTGTCATTCTCCATAAATGAGCACTAATAGATTGGCCCATTAGGTAGAGGTGCATCAAGGGTTAGATAAATTGGATGCTTGACTTGGCAGTGTGTTAGTACCCCTATAGGTGAGGCAAAGATGTCTTTGTATTCTTCCATGTTCCCATCCACTTGCTTCTATTGCAAAGAGAAGCGTTGTGTGGAGGCCATGGATGTGGAAAAGACCTTCTACTTACTGTGAGAATGTAACATAAAGAAGATGAACTTCCTGGTTTTTGAAATGACCTTACTACATTGCTTAGTAGAGATTAAAGAAATAACAGTAGGCAGTGCCACCTCTGAGATCCTGTACAATTGTCTACCCAAAGTAATAATAACATTGTGGGATGTAGACTCATACACAACATGATGCTTCCACAAATTTGGTTGTACTAAAACAACATCAAAAACTTCAAGAGGATCAATATCACACAGTACCTCATCTTTCAAAGGCTTGATGACGTAGGGTAGACGACATTGTTGGCTGACACAGACATCTCTTCCTTGGCAAAGTCAATCAATGGTGTAGGGCTATGGGTGCGATGTCATTCACAGGTCTAGCTTCTTGATGAACTTTGCGGAAATCAGGTTCTTCTGACTACTTTTGTCGACAATGAAATGAATTGGAGCCCCCTTCACCCACATCTATGAGTGAAAGAGGCATTCCCCTTCCTCTGGTTCTTTTGGTTCGCTTGGCCAGACTTTGGTGGTAGCATCCATGGCACTGGGTTCAACATATATAATCCACTTCCCTCCTTCAGGATTTGACTCAAAATCAGAATCGGCCTCTAACTTGGAAGCCTTTAGCTCATCCATGAGGGACTGCTTGGAGCGACATTCGTCAGTGTTATGCCAAGGAATTTTATGGTACTCACATAATTTTCTCATGTCCTTCTTCATCTTCTCGTTTCCCTTCTTGTGTTGTGGCTTGGACGGATTGTCCTGAGGGCAGCCATATCGACTTGGTCCCTTTCTATGTGGGTTGGGGTTTCCTTTTCCCTGCTTCAACTATGAGGGGATTGTAGATCCAAAATCTTGTCGTTTTTGCTTAAATTTCTTCTCGATCTTAACAACATATCTATAAATTGTGCCCAATGAGGCGATGTCCAAGAAATCCATTTCTATTTGAATGTATCTATGCAAACAACCATGATATTTTACCACCAGATGACACTCAGAATCTTTGATACCCAATTTGGTGTGTGGGGTATGGAAAATATTGGTGAAGTCTGGTACTGTCTGGTCCCTATCTTGACGTAGGGTGGTCCATCTAGTGTACTGGTCCTCATAGCTTCCAACAGGGTAGTACTGTTCTTTAATGGAGTCCCACAAGGAATCCCATGTATGGGCCACCAAAAAATTACATATTCCTCCATGACCCTTTTCTCAGAGTAAGTAACCCACCAGTATTTAACATGGGGAACAACCTTGAGCAGTGCAAAAGTGATCTTTTCCCTATCAGAAAAATTGTGGACTGAAAAATATCCTTTGAGCAGATTCAACCATTTATCTACAACATCCACATCTATCTATTCTTCAAATAATGTAATATCATAATTTACATGTACCTTGAAGGGGGTTGCATGGCCTCTTGATGAAGATTCTTCTCCCGTGGGCAACTGTTGAAGGATATGCACAAATTTGTCCATCATTTCATTCCTTTGTCAGGTGAGGGATTCCTTGAGCAACATTTTAATAGGATGTCCTACACCATCATATTTCTTTTTGTCTCCCATGGGTTGTTTTCAAGCTAGGCTCGATCGATCTGGTAATGGATTGATTGGTTCTAGTCCCAACTTCCTGTACCCAGACCTTGTCAGGGATATGCATGAAGAAAAATAAATGAAGAGCAGACCAATCTGATACCACTGATCCATATTTAGGAGTGGAACGAACTGATTAATAGAATGAATACAATAAGAATAGAGATAAGAAGAATAAAATAAATATCCAGTGAACAATATATTCTATTAAATAATGAAATAGGCTGAAACTGTAAAACTACAGAACTGAAACTTGCTCGAATGGTGGTAGCTAGCTCTGAGAAGATATGTGGCTACTACATGCATCCGTCTGAGAAGAATGGATTCCAATGAGGCTCCAGAGGCCCTTTTCATATTACTCATGAATTCCAAAACCCTAGACATCCAAAAATCTAACCCTAGAAGGTGAAACGCCAAAATGCATGTGGGCCCTATGGGTAAGTTGGTGTAATTTGGTACCTCAACTTCCTAGGGTCATAACTTTTGCACACGACCTCCATTTTAGGTGCGTGATAGCCCATTGGAAAGGTGTTTCATAGAACTACACATTCTTCCATCAGGATCTAACTTTGTCTTCAATCTGCCTATGGTGAGCCAAAAAAACAATGTTTAGGGCCCCAAAACAACCCTGAAAGTACAACAAGATGTGCTGGCATGAAAACATACAAAATAAGTTAGTTGGATTAGGTGAGAGGCCACTCATATCCACCTGGAGAATGTGTGGGGCTTCAAATAACCCAAAATTGTAGAACTCACAATTATAAAGAAGTACAGAAGGATGTGTTGAAAGAAAATAGATATGAGGAGCCAGTTGGAATAGGTGGGTGGCCACCAATATCCACCTAGATCAATTATTCCATATGGGCCATCTCCATGTTCCTGCAAGTGAGCATGCAAAAATGATTTGGGAGACTCACTATAGTCAGATGGTAGGACATTTTTGTGTGGAGAAAACTATGGCCATTCTACATAAACCTTTTTATTGGCCAAAACTTTGATCAGACATCAACAAGTATATCAAATCTTGCACTGCCTATGCCATTCCCAAGATAACCATCAAGAAGCAAGGCTTATACACCCCTCTTCCAACTCCCTAGAGGCCTTTAGAATCCATCTCTATGTCTTACATATTTGGTCTTTCATCCACCAAGCAAGGGAATGATTGCATATTAGTGGTGGTTGATCGGTTTTCAAAGATGCCCATTCTCACAGCCTGTAGGAAGAGCATCACAATGACATATACTTCCAAGCTCTTCGAATGACTGTGGGTCCATTTTGGGATACCACATAACATCATCTTTGATCGGAATAACAGGTTCCTCAAAACATTTTGGTTGAGTCTCTGGTCACTGTTGGACACCAAGCTCACTAAATCCACTTCCTTCCACCCTAAAACTGATGGCCAAAAAAAGGTTGTCAATCAGATGATTGTGCACATCCTATGCATGTATAACTCTAAGAATTCATGTAAATGGGATGAGAGTCTTCCCTATGTTCAACACAACTACAATAGGGATCTCCATAGCTCCACCAGCCATAGTCCCTTTCAGGTGGGGCTGGGATTTCAACCCTTGGGTACCATTGATGTTGAACTATCTCTTGCAACCAAAAAGATAGATTATTCCCATGTTTAGTCTAAGGTTGACAAAGTGACCAGATTAATTGAGTAGATTCAGCACATGCGCTAACAGATCCATGAGATTTTGTAGAAAGCCAATGCTAAGTACATGAAGCACCATGATCAACACTAGGTACCGCACAAGTTTCAGGTGGGAGACAACATCTGGTTACATATTCATAAATAATTCTTTATAGAGCTTCATTGGAAGATATTTCCACTTCTCTATGGGCCTTACACTATCACCAAGGTTGTTGGTGACAATGATTTTTAGATCAACACTCCCCCCTTCCTTGGCTTGCACCTAGTGTTCAATGTGGACCTTCTCCAAACATGTTTTCCACCATTATTGGACACATCAGAGATAGTAGAACAATTGAAACCAACATAGCTCAACCTTGACTGCATGGAACATGCATCCACAGATCAAATAGTGGACACACAGGTCAAGGGCACTTGCTAGCAAAGAATCCATCTTTATCGGGTTTTCAAGGTAGGGAAGCTCCTGCACCAAGGCAAGTGGCTCACCCAGAGCCAAATTCAACTGAAATTTTCTCACCTGATGGGGTCCCTCAATGCAATGGAAACCATTTATTCCTAAGGGCGGAGGACTGATCCAAGTGGATATTAGTGGCCACCCACCTATTCCAACTGGCTCCTCTTGATAGTTTTTAGTTCAACATGTTCTTTTGTAATTCTTTGTAATTGTGGGTTATACACTTTTGGGGATGTTTTAATCCCTGTACAATGTCCAAGTGGAGATTGGTGGCCACCCACCTAATCCAAATGGATTATTTTGGAATTTTCATGTGAGTACATCTTTTTGTACTTCTAGGGCCATTTTGGGGCCCTAAACAGTGTTTTTTTGTCTTGACACAGTCAAACTATAGATTGAATTAGAGTTTGATGGCATAATGTGTAGTTCTCAAAAATACCTTTTCAACGGGCTATCACACACCTAAAACGGAGGTCGTATGCAAAAGTTACGACCCTGAAAAGTTGAGGTACCAACTTACCCATCAAGGCCCACAAAACTTTTGTTGTTTCATCTCCTAGGGTTAGGTTTTTGGATTTATAGGGTTTTGGCATTCATGAGTAATGTTTAAAAGGCCTCTGGAGCCTCATTGTAATCATTCTTCTTAGACATATGCATGTAGCAACCACATCTCTTCTCAGAGATAACTACCACCATTCGAGCAAGTTGTGTTAAGTTCTGTAGTTTTACAGTTTCATCCTATTTTATTTATTCAATACAATTTATTGTTCACTAGATAACTATTGTTGTTCTCTGTATCTCTGTGTTATTGTATTTAGTTTGTTATTCATTTTGTTCCTCTCATAAATCTGGATCACTTTGCAGGAAGCCTTACAGTTAGAAGAAAACTAGAACAAGCATATAGATCCAGTTGTGGAAGAGTTGAAGAAAGATATGAAGAACTTAACATTCCAATTAAATGATAACAAAGGAAAGGAGAAAAGAGAAGATGTCTAGTGTACAATGTGCAATACATAAGGCCATCAGAATAATGAGTGTCCATTATTTGTGTAGTGTATTGGAGTGGGTATGTTGGACCCTTTATCTTTAGGAGGACCATGGTGTGAGATTTGCAAAACACATGGTTATGATCCCTATCATTTCCCCCTGATGCGTAAGTACCAAACAATATTGAAGAGAACATTTTGTAACTTTTGCAAGTCCTGTTTACACACCACATGTACCCAATCCTGTACCATTGGTGCCCTGTTGTCACCAAAAGAAATCTCCACAAAAGAGAGTGGATAATAGTTGTATAAGGTTCTAAATGGTGTCATGCCTATGGATACATGCTAGGTGGTGTTGTAGCAGTACTCTCCTAAGTGAAACCATCTTACCCATGCTTTTTTCTGCCTTGCCACATAATTCCTGAGATAGCCTTCCACCCACTTGTTGACTATGTTGGTTTGTCCATCCATATGAGAGTGATAGTTGGTACTAGAGGTCAAGGTTGTACCAACCGATATGAACAATGCCTACCAAAATTTACTCATGAACTTGATATCCCTGTCGCTGACAATGGTCTTGGGTAGGCCATGCAATATGAAGATCTCCTTGAAAAACAATTTGTCCACCTATGCTACACTGAAGTCTGTGGCTATAGAGAAGGTGTGAAAACTTCATCAACCTATCCACCAATACAAAAATGCAGTCTTTCCCCTATGTCCTTAGCAACTCGGTGATGAAATCCATGCATATACTTTCCCACTTGTGCTCCATAATGGGTAAGGGGTTGCAGTAGCCCTGTTGGGTGAGTGTGCTCATCCTTGTTCTCCTGGCACATGGTACACTCCTTGACATGCCTTATTACATCCTCCTTGAGGCCCTTCCACTAGAACCTCTCTCTCACCTACATGTATGTATTACCAATCCCTTGGTTCCCTGCCATTGGTGAGTTAGGACATGCCTGCAACACCTTGGCCTTGAAGGTTGATCCAAGAACCAAAAAGATTTGACCCTTGTAATAGATGAGGTTGTCAACGATTCTGAAGTTATCATCCTATGCTTGCCCATCCATTAGCTAACAAGAGAAATTATCCTTTGCATAATCCATCACCAAGTGGTCCTTCCAATCAACATATACACTCATCATGGCATAGATGGATGGCCTCCGAGATAATGCATCAACCACTATGTTGTTCTTTCCTTTGAAAAATTCAATGTCAAAGTCATAAGCCTGTATTATGCTTACCCATTTCTGTTGCCTTTCATTTAAGTCCTTTTTCTCCAAGAGGTACTTAAGACTGTTATGATCTGATTCGACCAAAAATCATGCACCTACCATGTATTGCCTGAATTTGGCTAGTGCGTGCATAATAGCCAACATTTCTTTGTCATAAATGTTGTAGAGTAGCTCAGGTCCCCTGATTTTTCGTCTCTCATAGGCAAGAGAGTTCCTATTCTGCATCAGTACGACCCCTATACCTTTTCTTGAGGCATCACACTCCAAGGTGAAAGGTAGGCTGAAATCTGGTAGAGCTAGGACTGGGCACGTGCTCATCACCTTTTGCATCTTATCCATCGTAAATTGAGCTTCCTCACTCCTTTTGAAGGATCCCTTAGTCAAATCAGTCAAGGGTGCACACAACTGAGAAAACCCTTTGAAAAACTTCTTGTAATAAGTGCACATGCGTAGAAATCCCCTTAACTCTGTGAGTGTCTTAGGAGTAGGCCACTCCATAGTTGATTTTATTTTCTCCTGATGTACCTATACCCCCTTTGCTCCGATGATGTGTCCCAAGTAAAGAACTTATGTCATTCCAAACTCACATTTGGACTCCTTAGTGTACAATGGTTTTTCCTCCATGATAGAAAAAATTTGGTCCACATGCTGAAGGTGTTCCTCCCATGTCTTGTTGTAAATGATCAAGTCATCAAAAAATACTAGCAAGTGCTTCCTCAACTTTTTGTTGAACACATGATTCATGCAAGATTGGAACATGGTTGGGGCATTGGTTAACATGAAGGGCATTACCAAAAACTCATAATGGCCATAATGACATCTAAAATCAGTTTTTGAGATGTCCTCCATCTTGATTTGATGGTAGCAAGAACATAGGTCAATCTTTATGAAATAGACAGCTCCATGCAGTTCATCTAGCAACTCATCAATCCTTGGTATAGGGTACCTGTTTTTTATTGTCTTTTTATTCAAAGCCTAGAATTCAATGCACATCTGCATAGTCCATTTCTTTTGACCATCACTACTAAAGAAGCAAAATGGATAGATCTCGGCTTGATGTACCCCATTTCCAAAAGTTCTTTGATGGATTTCTCTATCTCATCTTTATACTTCTTCGAATGTTTGTATGGTGTGTTGATGATAGGTTTAGCTCCTATCTCTAGCTCAATGATATGCTAAAACCCCCTATCTGGTGGCACCCCTAGAGGAATTGGTCCAAACACCTTACTGTGTTTTTCAATGATCTCTTGGATCTTTGGAGTGTAGTGAACCTTACCCTTCTCATCCACACATGCCAAAATCCTACATTCAGTTGCATACACGATCTCCTCTCTCTTGAAGATGGCCTCCATCCTCTTAGTCGTGACTATCTTGGAAGAATTACTTGTCATGCCTCGAAGTACTACCTTTCTTCCACCCTCATCTGTAAAAGACATCTCCATGGTCTTGTAGTTGGTGGTGATAGGCCCCAATGTACTGAGCCACTCGACTCTAAGGATTATGCTAGTGTCTGGAAGATCCATTACATGTACGTCCTGTACCAACTCATGCCTACCCAATGTAAGCTTCATACCTAGAATGTACTTGTCACAAGGCATAATGCTTCCACTTGCTACCTCCACCTTGAACCGTTCAAATTCCACTGTGGGTATATTCCTTCTCTTCAACAATGATGAGTCAATGAAGTTGTGAGAGGCTCCTCCATCAATCAATACTGATACTTTCTGTCCCTACAATACTCCTTGCATCCTAAAAGTGTTAAATTTGGGCACCCTATTGATAGAGGCCAAGGTGGATTTCCCTTCAGTCATACTATTATGTTCTGTGAACTCTTCTTCTATTGTCTCTGTGGTTTTGGCCTCCATGTTCTGTATTTGGATGCAATCTTTCTCCTCCTCATTGTTTGAAGTCACCTCTATGTAGTTCACTTGGCCATGACCCATGCACTTGTGTGACGGGTTCCATGTTTCTTTGCACATGAAGTAGAGTCTCTTCCTTCTAAGTTCCCTCCTAGTGTTGTCATCCATTCTTCCATGACCCCTGTAAAACCCCCTTGTGTCACGTCCTCCCTGGTTCATTAGAGGTCTCTGATCTCTTCCTCTGGTGTTAAGAGGTGGTCTAGGCACAAAATTTGGCCTGGCAGCTGGTCTGAGTTCCCTCATCCTCTAAATAGCATCTTGTAGGTTGGTAGTCTTAAAAGCCTTAACCCAACCCTTCAATGAAAAGCATCATAAGTCTGGTTTGTGATATATCTTGTACCATGACTGCCAACCTTTGGAATTCTTCAATGTATGCCTCAGTTGATCCTGTTTTCTTGAGCTGCGTGAGCTCCCAGAAGTGTAGCTTAGGATCCCCTTAATCAAATTTATCAATGATCCTCTAAGTGAGTTTTGTGTAGGTCACTATCTAATTGTGGCCTAGTGTGGTGAGTCCATGATACCACCAATCATGAGCCTTTCCATCTAAGTACATAGTGGAAAATTTGATGGATTCCATCACCCTCATGGGGTTAAGCTGCAAATAAGTATACAACTTTTGCACCCATGCCTGCACTGTCATCTTGGTCGTACCATCAAAGTATGGGATTTCCATCTCCCTGCTCTTCGTTCAAACTCATAACTACTCCTCTAGCTCGGCCTGGGCTTGTTTCTGAATTTGAGTTGGCAGTACTGATCCAGGGACATCTGCCTTTGAATGATCATATCCAATCCATGGTACTCCCTAGTACACTGGGCCATCTACTCAACAAAGTCATGTACCTACTCCTGTTGCACCTGTTCATCTATGAATGTGGGAAAGTATGGTCTAGGGTTAGCCCTGCTACCCATCTTTCCATGTGACGTACCTCCTCTAAGGCTTCCTTCTGACCTGGGAGATTTTTCTAGATTATACCTATTTTCACCATGGGATCCACTAG
The DNA here is from genome assembly GCA_009831015.1 of Picea engelmannii. NCBI lineage: Eukaryota > Viridiplantae > Streptophyta > Pinopsida > Pinales > Pinaceae > Picea > Picea engelmannii. Next base: position 499,675 of record ML784313.1, read on the forward strand.
ATCCACCGGCCTCTTTGTTTTTATATATCTTAGGGTCTTTCCCCTGATGAATCATCTGCATCAATAGTCGAGTTATCATCATTTGGTTCTAATCAATCTTCCTCAGATTCCCATTTACCTTCTTCAAGGTCTCAGTGATTTCGGCATGTTCCCTTCGGTTTGTCTCTTGGATTTCCTGCAAGTGGTGGACCAGGTTGCTTTCTGTAATGTTGAGGGTTTTATGGAATTTACTAAATTCGGCTACCAAGTAAGCCAAGCCCTACAACTCATGGTCATCTCCTGAACCCTCCATTTCGGCTTCTGTTTCACTAGCCTTCTTCTTCCTTCTTCCCATAAAGATACCATTGTACCTTTGTATGCACTAATCCTCACAGTTTTGGAGGATCAGAGCTCTGATACCATTGTAATGATCCCAAGCCAATGTTTTTGCTTGGAATCACTAGCTAACCACTGATTTGTTTATTAATTGTTGTGTATGCAGTTTGGCCATGAATATTTCAGCCTTAGGATTTATTCAGTCATTCAACAACAGATTATACAAGCACCATTTCAAACATATGAAGATCTTCTACAATACACAAGATAGGAACCACGAGCAATAGTTGAACCTTATTATAAGAAAGCAAGCCCCTGATACAAATAGAGAAGCAGATCTGGAATAGCTTTAGATGGCTTCAAGATAATAATAGAGTTGCATATGAAAATGCTCCTAGAGATACAAATCAAGCCTCCCAAAGGTTGTAATAGAAGATGAACGCTCCACTGCAAAACTAGGGTTTAAGCCTAATCCTCAAGCAACTGGTATGACCCTATTGACTGCTGGTATGGCCTATTGAAGACAATGGATACCAAGGATTCGACCCTCCTGAAGATGAAGATCCCCAAATCTTGTCAAAATCCTCCCAATGATAGATCAAGGCAATGGAAGCCTCCTCCTGAAGTATGGAGCTCAAACATTGAAGCTTCCTTCTCAAACTATAGAAACCCTAGACTGGTACTGCCCTCCTGAAACCCTGAATATGGCCAATGGTACGACCTAGCTAGATATGGGCTCTGATTCCCCTAAAACTCTCTAGGATGATAGATCGAGCAGTCACAAGCACTTGAGAGAAGTTACAAGGTCATATCTAGCCTATAACCTTCTAGATCTGAGAAATATTGAATCACCAAATCATCTCCTTCCTCCTGAAATTGTCCCAACCTGCAGATAGATGATAGGGACATGATGATCCCTCAAAGAAGCCCTCAAACTAATGAGCAAGGGCTTGCAAGCAAAACCCTAATGCTGAAAACCTTCAAAGCTTCCTCAATATGATGGATCAAGCTTCTTCCTCAACTAATGGTCTGCCCCTGCAAGAAAACCCTAACTGGTACAACCCTGCTGGTGCACGGGTATGTCCTTGCCCATCCTCCTGGATAGATGATGAATGTAGAATGGTGTGGGTGGAGTATTTTATCCCCGAGACCAAGCTTGGAACAAGGTGAGTGGAATATTTCACCTCTGAGTTGTTCTCTAGGGTTTGTAATATCAAAACCCTCAAAAATATATGCTCAAGAGCATCAAAAAGAAAATACCAAAATCCAGAATGAAATGAGAGGTGCTCCCTAGCCTTCTCTTTATACTTTTTTCTGTTTCCCTATTGAGTTAAGTTAACCCCTAGGGTTAACTCCTAACTCAACCTCCAATGATTCTATTCCTTCATCGAGTTATCTTTTTAACTCCTTTTACCTTTTTATTAACTCAACTTAAGAATATAACATTAGTTTGGTTGAATTTTCCCCTCAGTATGAGACTATGGCCTAGTGGGGATGCCTAGGCCACTAAGTTTTATCAAACCTCTGCATCAAGAGGTGGGGGACATTACACATAGTAAATTCTCCCTGAAGAGTCCATTTAAATTCTAGAAATGAAGAATCCAACCACTCTCAAGGAGTGGCTCAATTATGTGCAAGATTAAGGGCATGGTATAATCAAATATCAAAAGCCTATTTTGAATAAAAAGCATGCTGCACAAATATTTATCGGAAGCTTTTGTTCCATGATCAACCAAATTTGAATGTAATTTGTGAGAAAAAAAGGACAACACCTCCACTACCTTGAGGATGATTAGAAGTCCAATATGGGCCTCTCCAACAATATTCCATTATAGTAATGTCACTCTAAACGAGAGATTCAACTTCTTGTAAGAGAACCACATTAATATTGATTCTTATTATCATATCTCTCATAAGAATCTTGTAACTTGGGATATGAATCCCTTTCACATTCCAATAAAGTTTATATGTAACTAAATTGACATCCCACTAAACAACTTCTGAAAAAAATATTAAGAGGTTGTTGCAAAAACAAGTAGGTTATACTCTACCTTACACATGATTAATATGAAATATGTTTGATATGAAAATCAAATGAGAAAAATAAGAGAAATATGTGGTACTAAAATAAGCGCACCATATACACAATGAAGACAAGGTGTACCCTTGAAAAAACATTATTGGAAAACCCGACATGAAATGAGGATTGTGCCTTGCTTTCTTTTTCTTAGATTTATAATGAAAGATAAAAACAAAGATTGACTCACAGATTTTAAGATCCAAAATTACCAAACAAAAATCAACCCCTAAAATGGACTCAATAAGGCCATGGTTTTTATTTTCCATTCCAAAAAGTAGCAAAATGAATAAAAAAATTGTATTGTGATCCATTTCATATCACACCTACCCATTTTGGGATCCTTTTGGTCCCCAAATGATTTACTAAAGGAGAATAGGAAAAATTTAATGATCTTTCTCCTTTTAGTACCACTTATCCTTGCTTGGAATTTGTCCTTTTAACCCAACTTTTTATATTTCTTTCTACCCTTGTTTAGTTGTTTTAGACTTCTTCTATAAAACCTTATCTTCTTCTAACTCTGCTTGATCATCTAGTGCTAACTCCTCTATGGTAGGTAAGACTTACCCCTTATTTTTCTCATTAATCATGGATAGCTTGTAGAGTTTCAATGGTTCTACACATCCACTATTGATAAATATGAATGTGTGGTGGTAGACAAAATCTATAATCATTATTGCCTACCCATTCCAACACTTGAAAAGGAACATATCCTAGAGACTTGATTTTCTTTCCAAGTCCTTGAAGTTATTGGGCTCCATTTTTGTCATATATCTCCGCCCAATAAATCCATTATTTTTAAAACCATTTCCTGCATTTTTGTTATTAATACACACCATAAAACCTTATTAAACGTCAGCATTCATCATTATATATCCAGTGTGGTTAATGCATCATTTTTTATGTTTTTAGTGATTAAAATATTATTATATCATTTTTTACTGATGACGGTTTATGAAGTGTGATTCTTGTACTAGAATGATCAACATTCCTATACCATTACTACAATTCAACATTACCACACTGGTATAGATGTTTTGATACCTGAATTCATTGTTTGACATATTGGTGCATGTTTCTAGAAGGAAATCGGGAACATGCACTTTCTTCACAGCAACGTCGACATGCTAACAAGTGATTCAGAACATGCCTAGGTTACATGTGTGGACCTCCAACTTAGAAACAACAATTCAGCCCAAAGTTAGCAAAAGTTTGAGGTAGTCAACTTCTGCCTCGAGTTTCTTGCAAATGGAGATGAATATGAAGAATCTGAAACAAGAGTTTTATTCCTAGCATGGAAACTAGGGTATCCCATGGGATGTTTTCCAAAAAAAGACATGGTTCAGGAGTTATGGTTAGTTATTCATCACAAATTGTCTCAAATTGCACCCCAAATCTATGTTGCAACATGTTTTCAAGTTATTGAACGAATTATAGTTCAGATCGATTAGAAGGATCCATAGATAGCATATGAGATCAAGCATGAGATGGTTGTTTTAACGTATTCTAAAGTGGTTGAGTAGAATCAAACCCAGTTCGATCTGTTTGTTACGTTAACTATTTTTTTATTGTTCTGGTTCATTAGTTGTGGAGGGTTTTTATATAAATATATATGTTTTGTAATAGAGGGGGGAGAAAAATTATGCAAAGTTGACAGGGAGTTGATGTATTTGTAACCCAAAGTTTGAAATCGAATGAGAATTAGAACTGGATGATTTGCTACAAATACACTATCTTGAATTTGTATCCAAGTGCGTGGATTAGTTGGGAGGGGCCCCTTGACTAGATATTGCCCTACTGATTCTATTTTTTATAACAGTTGTTATTTGGTTTTGATTTTCTCTAGTTTATTTATGTGTGTTATTTCCTCTGTAGTTAATTTCAATTTTGCATTATCATTGATTTAATTTGGATATTGGCCTTCAATAAATAACACCCATATTGAATATTTCCTAGTCAAATAACAACCCTTCCCTTATTCTTACACAGTCATTCCCAACACGCCTCTTATTCTCCCCCAATTCTCTTTGTAGGTCACTTGAGCTTGTCAATCCTTCATCCAATTTTTCCTTCTCTTTGTACCTTTGATTTACGACTTCTATGTTCCTTTACTTTATTTATCATTCAACTCATTAAACATTGCATATTGTATTACCAATGTTTCTGATAGTTGTTATTTTGTGATACATACAAGTTTTCATATATATCAAATCATATATTCATCATTATGCATGTTGTGAATACATATGAATTTGGTTGTTGTCTCCATGTGCAAGTTGTTGATGTGTATTGTCATGTTCACAAATTGTTTTGATCATTATATTTAAAAGGTTACGTTGTTATATATATTGTTGTTTTGATCTATGTATATTGTTTATTGTTTTAATTATTATATTATATGAACATTGTCAATTATTATCCATTATTTTCTTGTTATCGTATATATTGTTCATATATATTTTTTACATTGTTATATATTTATATATTGTCATTTTATATGTGTTGTTATATTAATATTTTATATATTGTTTTGTTATATTAGTTTATTGTGTTGTTACTTGTATATTATTTTGTTATTTTATATGTGCTATTATAAATCATTATGTTACCAACATGTATATATTATAACTTGTTCTATAGTATTGTGCATACATGTTGATCCGAAAAGATCTTTTACACAACAATGTTTGAGTTATTATGCACATTTTAATTAACCAATTAGGAAGCTTAAAGAAAGAGGAAGAATTATAGAAGAAACATTACAGTCATATAAACATGTACATATCTGAAATGAAGCATAAAACAACAACAATCCATAACACCAATGTGATAATGGAGTTCAACAATCTCGCCTATGTCTCCGGACCTTTGTCTCAGTGAGTGAGGCTTTCTTATTTATGTTCAAATCTCAATAAGTACATCAAAGCATTGCCAAAAGGTTACAAAATTGATCTGGTCTTGTTCTACCATATCTCTAGAACCCAACAAAAGAAACGACACTCAAATCGGATGACCAAAGCTCCCAGAAATGGCCTGCAAAGGTGCGCTCCTCAACAACTTCTCGTCATAAAAATGGCTTTGGCTTGGAAAATCTTCAGCATAAAACTTCTTTGAATGTCCCCCCATGGCATCAAGAGGTCCTAGTTTATATAGATCTTAATTTGGTAACCATATCCCAACTTCCCCCTAAAATCTAGCCTAAAAAAGGGCCCAATATCCCCCCAAAAGGGCCAAAAACCTCCAAATCTGCATATAAAATCAATAAAAATCACTGATATATAGTTCATAACCCACTTTAGAAGAAAAATAGGGCTAAGCCCCTCTGTCTTGGGTGCGCTCTCCTAAAACATGGGCATATGGCTTCATATGGCCAATTGCCAACCCCCTAGGGACTACACGATGGCACTTACCCCACAAACCCCGGTCATATGGAGTGTTAAATGGAACTGTGGGCTTAATACATGCCACCACCATGTGCACAAAAGGGTAGCTACTAGTTTGGGTCACATGGAGTGTCAAACGACAACCCCGAAACTGAGGGTTATTTCTCCACCTGTCCGCCAATATAAAACATACCCCGCAGTCCTGTGGTAAGGTCTTATGGGTGCGCCAAGGGCTGGGGCTAGGCCCCAACCCATACCTCCATCCGTAACCAAACACATGCAACTTTAAAATAAAGTGGAATTGATATGGGTTAAGAATCAACACATAGGCGAGTTGGCTAGCCTGGCCTGCCAAGTCACTATCCCGATGGAGAGGTCTCTAGTTCGAATACCTGTAAATCTAACAAAATTTTACCAAACGCAATAACCAACCAATGGGTGCCACATGGCAACCCACATCTGGGCCATGTGGCACCTCCTCATTCGTTGAATACCATTAAAAGTGTCAAAATCCGATTGGATCCCATATCTACCTAGTCATCACGTCTGCCTAGTCATTGTCTGCCATGTGTCTCTGTACGGGTGTGCCATGTAATATGTACAGACATGCCACATCATCTGTATGGGCATGCCACATGTCACCCTTGTAGTGGTGACATGTTTTACCCCCATATTGGTCCAACTGTCGGTCCATGTCAGCATCTATACACCCAATTATCTTGGCACGTGTCACCTCCAGAAGATGCCAACTGTTCTTTCCACGCCAGATGTACAGTCATACGGCTTGTACAGTCAGCTTCCACGTGGCATTGTACAGACTGTGCAATCATCATTTTTTTGCATGTTATCCCCGTTTTCTAGGGATAACTAGGAGATCATGTCTCGAGGCCCACAGGTCCTAGACATGGAGTACCGAGAGTAGGATTGACCTGAGCATGGCCCTGGAGGGGCCATCTTTCTTCTCCTTCACCAGACTTGTCCTGTCAGCAGCAACAACATCCATCACCTTCGGCTTGGACTTGTATCAGAGAAGACTCTTGCTCCATGATGTAATTGGTCCAGGTATCATGGTATGTGTCATATTTGATCATTATAACCTTTAGATATATGCATGAAATTCCTTTTATTTCTAACGACTGCTTGGATCTTACATTAACCCACTTGACCATGGTTGGGGGGATTGACAGGGTACCCTAGCAAGCTTTTACCCATAGGTTTTGGTTTTCCACTAGGGGATTTTGAAGGGCCATCCTCCACTCCCATCATATCATCACTCTTACATCTTATCTCCCACTCATATGCCCCATTCCCCTAGTTTGGACATTAGGATGATCTCTTTGTGGGGTTACACCTTATCTCATGGGAAGAAGGGGCTAAAGGACCAGAAGGTAAAAGGAACTGGTAAAATATAAAAGCCATAATAATGAAACCTAGAGATGCCTCACCCAGGGATCCCCGAGAAGGCAATAAGAAGCCTCTCAGCAAGAAAGAAGAGGGACCCAAAGAAAAATGACAAAACAAGACCTAACCAAGAGGATTGGGGGTCTCATCACGAGCCAGCCCATTATGTTCATGGGTACCTAGCAGTATGACATTTCCATCATCTTGTTACCACACCAGGGCAGTGACCTTTGTTTGCATCGCCAAGGGAAAGGGGGTCTCATCACGCGCTAGCCTTATCATTTATGTGAAAGTGCTTATGGGTAACACTATCAACTCTGGTCACCACACCAAGGTAGTGTCCTCTAGTTAGTCCTTGAAATAAATAAGAAAAATCAATAAAGAAAAGAAAGAATAAAGGCAATAAAAGGGCTTGGAAAGAATTTCATCCATGACAGGTACAACTCGCCTACTACAAAGGCACCCACAGGTAATATCATATACTCCTATCTTTCATGTTTGCCTCATTTTACATGGCTTGGATGATACCCTTTGGAGACTTACCTTTTCTTATGGATGATGGACCAATAGGGAATTTTGTCTTTTTATTCGGCTTTGTATAGTAGGTCATTGTAATGTCTTTGAGCTATTGGATGATATATTAGGGGTTTTATGCATGTATTTGATAAAATTAATGATGAAATGTGATTGACATTGCTATGATCCCTGTGACTAATGATCCCATGGAGGGAGAATTTTTTGATGTGCAGGACCATGCCTAATGGATAGGTACACGTTGGACCAGTACACATGGGGAGATGATTAGTTCATACCACCATGGGGATAAACAACATATCAGATGGTTGTTGGGACCCCATTAGGGGTAGAGATAGGACAATGATTGAATGAGCCTTTGCACATGAGAAGAAGAAGGATGTTCCACCCAGGACACTTTGGCTAAGCCCAACCCAAGGGGGTTGACCCACTTCAGATGAAACATTTTCCTTTTGATGACGAGGGTGTCACCCAGGATGTCTTGATGTCTCCTTGAGTGTGTAGCAGTTTGACAAGATGACTAACACATGTGGCAGCTTGGAGGAGCCCAGGAAGGGCTAACATTTGACTTCCGGATGCTGGACCAACCCCAAAAGGGCCAACGCCTCCCTCATAGGCTCTTGACGTCCCACTTTTTGCTCATTTATGTCTTTTACTTAGCAGTTAATGTAAAAACAATATGATTCTGGTTTTTAGCCTTGTCGGTTATTTTTAATGACCTAATTTTAAATTAAAGGTCATAATACACTATATGTTGAGGATGTTTTTCCCTCATTTGAATATAACACAACAAATCACACTTGTGAGGTCTGATTTTTGCACCCTAGTTTGGGTATTTGGTCTTTTAAAGGAGGCACACTTATTGATGGAAGTCTTTTCTTGGCATATTTTGGCATTTCTCTTGAATAAGGTTTACAACTAGGGTTTGCACATGCTTTTCTTCATGATATGTAAGTGTTTTCCCTACAAAACTTCTTGATTGAATGGTTGTAGGTTAGTATTCTTTCATTTACTTATAAATTTGTTGATTTTAAAACCCTAGGTGACAAGCACACAAGTAGGTCCTTGTCATATGTCCCCTTAGAGAGAAATTTTCAGCCATTGTGGAAGGAAGAAAGAGCCTAGCCTTTGCTACACTCTTCTTATTTCTTCCCTTAAGATAGCTTTGATTTTAAAGGTTAAAAGGAGGGTGACGTCCTAGGCCTAGGTTAGCTACACATAGGGTTGCCCATCTTTTAGGGTTTTAGTGATAGAGCCTTGCCATTGCAACACTCTCCCTCATTAAATCCTCTTGTTTTCAATCTTTTCCTATGCTATCCATTCTGCCAAGTTTGACCTAAAGAAGGAGGAAAGAGCACGAGGCCTTGCGTAAGAAACATCGAAGTGAGCCTCTTTCCCCTAGGGTTTTGATTGTAGGGCCCTGCCATTGCAGCACTCTAGAACCCTTCCCTCTTGTCTTTAGCCTATTTCTCCTTCAAATTTTCATTCTCTCCTTGAATGACTCCATATACCCTTAGGCACTGATCTTAGACACACAACGTTGAAGTCCTAGTGTTCAAAACAACTCTCAAAACTTTGAATTTTGAAACCCTAACTAACCAAACTAACCCTAACTAGGCTTACATCATAGTTGGTTATCCCATCTTGACACAAAAAACATTGATAATAAGAAATTAGATGATGGTTAAAGGCATTTATTAAGTAAATGATTGATTGGATATATTGTTTGTTATATCATCTCAATAGTTATTGGTGAATTGATATTTCTACATTGCTATATTGACAGAATATTGATCTCATTAATACATGTTGTTTCATTGCTTATATATAATTGTCGGATAGTCATATGAAGTACTAACCTATTGAGTTATAGCCTGCATATATATATATATATATATATATATATATATATATATATTGTCTTGTTGTTTTCTTTTTCCAGGCAGGTGTTTTCATTTGGGCATACACTTCATTTATTGGCTGATTAGCCAGACTTTCTGACCTTGGTGGTAACCTGTGAGGAGGAAACTTTGCCATAATCTTTATACTTTGGCCTCTTCAAAACCCCAGGTTATCAAGGACGTCTCCCCTGGGTTAACCTCTCTAAATATAAAGAACCTCCCCATTGAGGTGACATTGGGTGGGGAAGGTTCCTGTTTCACCAGTTTGGCCTTTATCCTTTAGCCTTTGTGACCTAGCTACAAACTGTGCGATAACATTTTGGCACCATTGCTAGGGAACACTGAGTCAATTCTCCTCAAACGACAAACCTTTTTAGTAAGCCTTGCCTCAGAACCTTATCTTGCAAGCTTACCTGGCGATTCCACTAGGGTGTTTTCCCTTTTCTTTGATGATTTCAAACAAATCATCTGGTGACTCCACAAATAGCAAATGACGACTCATATTGGGCATCAGTATATACTTTCATCTACTACCATGACCTCCACAAATCCTATCACCCCTGTAAGTTCTCCCAAATGGTCTCATAAATAACTCTTTGGTCCTTTAAGCTTACCTAACACCCAAGGGGGGTTACAATCTACCCAAGAAGGTTGAATCCTGGATACCTAAGTTTTCAGGGGAAGATGGATCCTATGGCAACTCTCATTGGAACGACTTCTGTGATGCATTCCAATTTCACCAATCCATACAAGAACACCCCGATGTATTTTTAAGGCTCTTTGTGAGCTCACTCATCGGAAGTGCCAGAAGACGGGTCAACAAAATCCCGAAGGGAAGCATCAAAACCCCTGAAAATATTGAACAAGCCTTCAAGAAAGATTGGTGTGAAAAAGAAAGCATGGATTCCCTTTACTCTCAATATACTGATGTTTGCAAAGCCTCTAGAGAGGGCATTAGGGATTTCAATGATAGGTTCAACCTTCTCCTAAAAAAGATTAGACCTAGTTTCTCAGAAGAAGTTGTCCTCCAACACTACTTGAACTCGTTGGAAGGAGTTTTGTAGTTCACTCTCAAAGATTGGTCACCCTCGACTCTAGAAGAAGCATAAAATTTTTCTTGTCAGATTGAGAAGAACCTGGAATTCGAAGACTACATCCATCAAGTCAATCTCTCATACAATAATGACCCTTGGGAATCTAGTCATGAGGACATCACCGAAGCTAAACCCAATTTCCCAGAAATTATGGAGGTACAACTCATGCCTCCCAAAAGGAAATGGAGCACATACTTCTCAAACATAAGCAATGTCTCAAAAGTCTAAAAGCAGTGTGAACCATTCAAGGATTTAGGTGTGGCCACTCATAAAAGACCTAACTTTGAAGATTCCTTGTTTGTCTTAAACACGCCAATATGGGAAAATCAAGACATGAGTGAAACCAACAGGTTTGAAGAGCCCCGAGTACATAATGGAAACAACTTAGACACTAGTATGTCCTATATCTTGCAAAGGGTTGAAAGAATTCGCAAAATCGTTCATTGTTTTACAAAGAAAGACCCAGATGACCAATTATATTTTGAGGGGACTCCCACACTATTACAAACTGGTCAGTTTGAGCAAGATGAGAAAATTCCCTCTTTATCATTAATAGATGATCTTGGGCCTAGTGATTACAAATCAATGGATCCATACTTGTTTCAAGATGGCCCCAACTTTCCCTTGACAGAAGAAGACACAGATTGGGGTGAACATCCCAACAATGTCTCTAATATCTCTGAAGATTTGGATGAGGATGGTTGTCTAGTACAGAGAGTAAGTAATTTCATTGAGTGGAATGAAGATGTTTTCAAAGACATAGAAGTTCCAAGCACCATCATTGTGGCTGAAAACCCTTGGTGTTTTCAATGTAGTGAAGCACATTGGGAACATGAATGTCCTTATAGTAGTGGTGGCCATCAACAAGTGAACAATATAGACTACTTCATAGAAGGCCCTCCCACTAAAGAGCATCAAGAGGCCATGAAAGAAGTAGCCAGGTCAGCCAGGATGGCAGTAATAAACAAACTAGACCAGGAATCAAAAGAAAATCTAAAGAAACAAGGGTTCCAAGTGTATAGAAGAAAGAAGTTGGACCAACCTTCTTCTGACCAAACAAAAAACCCACCTGTGGATGTAACCTTTCCTGAAACATCCAATACTAAAAGGGTTAACCTGAATTTTGACCTTGAAGGGGCATTATCCAAGATGATTGTAACCACCCCTTTGAGAGAAGTCATTAAGGTACCATCTATCAAAGAGATATTTGAAAACTTTTTCCAAATATTAGATGGATCATTGAAAGATGGAACTATTGGTCGTATCTAGAATGTACCTGTAACTACAACTTATGTGCAAAAGCCTAGTGATTCCATCAAAGATGACAAAGCACATGACAAAACCATGCCAATTCCTCATAAATATTCTCCAGAAGATATGCCTTTTCCAAAGGAGGAAAATATGAATCAGATTAAATGGCCCAAGAGAGAAGAATACCAACAACTCATGGACGAGCTCAAAGCTCAGGAATTAGAGACTGCGAAAATAATAAAGAAAGTGGAAGATGATGTATGGATTCATCCTTCATAACAGGAAATCTTTATAGCAGAATCCCACCCACCTCCCTCTACATAATACACCAGGGTTATTCAAGGAACGACCAATTTCAGAGTCAAAGAGTACAAGGAGGGAGACATGGTTTGGATGTGGGATGCCAATAAAGGGAAGCCTACTAATATAAAAGGAAACAATAATTTTTGGCTTGACCCTTTTAAGGTAAGAAGAAAGTCAGCTAATGACTCTTATTACCTATCTACACTGGAGGGACAAAGGTGCACAGTGCCTGTCAGCAGGCAACTCCTCAAACCCCACCAAGGTGGTGGGACCTGACCCCACAGGTAATTCTAGGTAGGTAGGCATTCTTCCGTGTATTATACCATTTGCATTTCATGTTAGTTTGCTTCCTCACTTGTGTATTGACTATTTCATTTCATTTATATACATATATGTGGGGTGGCAATACCACCCCACCTTTGTTACTGATGCCCTTTTTGAGTTTGAGCAGGTCTACATGTTATGCCAGAGATGTTGAGGTTCTCATGTGCTCTTCGATAAGCACATGTCCCTGAGTTGGAGCTAGATGTTATCTGTGTTTTCTAGGGATAACTAGGAGATCATGTCTCGAGGCCCACAGGCCCCAGACATGGAGTAACAAGAGCAATATTGACCTGAGCATGGCCCTGGAGGTCCCATCTTTCTTCTCCTTCATCAAACTTGTCCTGTTAGCAATAGCAACATCCATCACCTTCAGCTTGGACTTGTATCAGAGAAGAATCTTGCTCCATGAGGTAATTGGTCCAGGTATCATGGTATGTGTCATATTTGAACATTATAACCTTTAGATATATGCATCAAATTCCTTTTATTTCTATGACTGCTTGGATCTTACATTAACCCACTTGGCAATGGTTGGGGGGATTGACAGGGTACCCTATCAAGCTTGTACCCATAGTTTTTTTTTTCCACTAGGGGATTTTGAAGGGCCATCATCCGCTCCCATCATATCATCACTCTTACATCTTATCTCCCACTCATCTGCCCCATTCCCCTAGTCCAAACATTAGGATGATCTGTTTGTGGGGTTACACCTTATCTCGTGGGAAGAAGGGGCTAAAGGCCCAGAAGGTAAAAGCCGCTGGTAAAAGATAAAAGCCATAAAAATGAAACCTAGAGATGCCTTGCCCAGGGATCCCCAAGAAGGCAATAAGAAGCCTCTTAGCAAGAAAGAAGAGGGACCCGAAGAAAAATGACAAAACAAGACTTAGCCAAGAGGATGGGAGGTCTCATCATGAGCCAACCCATTATGTTCATGGGTACCTAGCAGTATGACATTGCCATCATCTAGTTACCACACTAGGGCAATGACCTTTGGTTGCATGGCCAAGGGAAAGGGGGTCTCATCACGAGCCAGCCTTATCATTTCTATGAAAGTGCTTGTGGGTAACATTGTCAGCTCTGGTCACCACGCCAAGGCAATGCCCTCTAGTTAGTCCTTGAAATAAATAAGAAAAAGAAATAAAGAAAATAAATAATAAAGGCAATAAAAGGGCTTGGAAAGAATTTCATCCATGACAGGTACAACTCGCCTTCTACAAAGGCACCCATAGGTAATATCGTATACCCCTATCTTTCATGTTTGGACATCCCTCGACCACATCACCTCATTTTACATGGCTTGGATGATACCCTCTGGAGACTTACCTTTTCTTATGGATGCTGGCCCAATAGGGCATTTTGTCTTCTTCTTCGTCTTTGTATAGTAGGTCATTGTAATGTCTTTGAGTTATTGGATGATATATCAGGGGTTTTATGCATGTATTTGATAAAATTAATGATGAAATGTGATTGACATTGCTATGATCCCTGTGACTAATGAGCCCATGGAGGTCGAATTTTTTGATGTGTAGGACCATGCCTGACGTACAGGTACCAGTTGGACTGGTACACATGGGGAGATGATTAGTTTGGACCTCCATGGGGCTGAAGAGCCCATCAGATGGTTGCTAGGACCCCATCAAGAGTAGAGACATGACAATGATTGAATGAGCCTTTGCACATGAGAAGAAGAAGGACGTTCCACACAGGACACTTTGGATCAACCTAGCCCAGGGGGGTTGACCCACTTCAGATGGAACATTTTCCTTTTGATGACCAGTACGTCACCCAGGATGTCTTGATGTCTCCTTGAGCATGTAGCAGTTTGACAGGATGACTGACACATGTGATATCTTGGAGGAGCCCAGGAAGGGCTACCGTTTGACTTCTGGAAGTTGGACCAGCCCCAAAAGGGCCAACGTCTCCCTCAGAGGGGCTTGACATCCCACTTTTTGCTCATTTATGTCTTTTACTTAGCAGTTAATGTAAAAAAAATATGATTCTGGTTTTTAGCCTTGTCAGCTATTTTTAATGACCTAATTTTAAATTAAAGGTCATAATACACTATATATTGAGGATGTTTTGCCCTCATTTGAACATAACACAACAACTCACACTTGTAAGGTCTGATTTTTGCACCCTAGTTTGGGTATTTGGTCTTTTAAAGGAGGCACACTTGTTGATGGAATGCTTTTCTTGGCATATTTTGGCATTTCTCTTGAGGAAGGTTTACAACTAGGGTTTGCACATGCTTTTCTTCATGATATGTAAGTTTTTTTTCTACAAAACTTCTTGATTGAATGGTTGTAGGTTAGTATTCTTGCATTTACTTATAAATTTTCTGATTTTAAAACCCTAAGTGACAAGCACACAAGTAGGTCCTTGTCATATGTCCCCTTATAGAGAAATTTTCAGCCATTGAGGAAGGAAGAAAGAGCCTAGCCTTTGCTACACTCTTCTTACTTCTTCCCTTAAGCTAGCTTTGATTTTAAAGTTTAAAAATAAGGTGACATCCTAGGCCTAGGTTATCTACACCCATGGCCGTCCATCTTTTAGGGTTTTAGTGATAGAGCCTTGCCATTGCAACACTCTCCCTCATTAAATCCTCTTGTTTTCAATATTTTCCTTTTCTAGCCATTTTGCCAAGTTTGACCTAAAGGAGGAGGAAAGAGCACGAGGCCTTGCTTAAGAAACACTAAAGTGAGCCTCTTTCCCCTAGGGTTTTGATTGTAGGGCCCTACCATTGTAGCACTCTAGAACCCTTCCCTCTTGTATTTAGCCTATTGCTCCGTCAACTTTGCATTCTCTCCTTGAATGACTCCATATACCCTTAGGCACTAATCTTAGACACACAACATTGAAGTCCTAGTGTCCGAAATAGCTCTCAAAACTTTGAATTTTGAAACACTAACTAACCAAACTAACCCTAACTAGGATGACGTCGTAGTTGGTTATCCCATCTTGACGCATGAAACATTGATAATAAGCAATTAGATGATGATTAAAGGCATTTATTGAGTAAATGATTGATTGGATATATTGTTTGATGCATCATCTCAATAGTTATTGGTGAATTGATATTTCTACATTGCTATATTGACAGAATGTTGATCTCATTAATATTTGTTGTTTCATTGCTTATA
>ML784313.1:533461-547849 GCA_009831015.1 Picea engelmannii
ATGAACATATAAACATTGATAAACATCCAAATACAAGTCATGAATTTATACATCTAATTTTTCTTTGATTTATGTTTTTTTACATTCATAAAATTGACAATTGGGGTATCATAATCATCCAAGGACATTGTATTTCATGTGCCTTGTCCTTATATTGTTTGTGTTTCCATGCACTCATGTACCATACTTCTGGTACGTCACTGAGAAGGGCATTGAGGCATCTGTGCAGGGTCATGAACTGCAACAACGAGAATGATCATATAGATATGTTGAAATAACTAATTTATTATTTTGATTAACATTACATTATTTCTCTTTACCTTTCTGTGTAGCTGTGATAGTTGGTGCATTAATTTCTTGTCCACTTGGTTCCTCTCGAAGTTCACCCTCCTGAGCTACATGCTCTTCAATTTTGAGAAGACAATATATAAGTATAAGTCAGGAAATAAATATCTACAATCACAGTAAATATTTCTAATTCTGAAGCATACATACCAGAATGGGTACTCTGCTCCCCACTATCATTGGACATGTTCACCCTTGTATGACGTGGTGTCTGCTGAATATCGCTAGATTCACTACTCCGATAACACCGTTGGTTGAAAAAAAATATAAATACTTAATTAAAGATGATATGATAAAATATGAATAGACTTTACAAGCATGCTACTGTGATTTCCTTATTCATTTTATTTACCTGCATGGCTGGGGAGATAGGAGTCTGGCCGAATATTTTTCTATATTCAATCTCACTTTTAAAACCATGCTTGTAACCAAGATTTAGGTCCTCCTCGGTGGCATCAGTGTCAAACATATTTAACTGCAATGCACACCACCATTAAAAATACTAATAACAAAAACATATATTTGTTTTCTACTGTTAAATAAATATTAACCACAATTAATCATTTAAATCTTACGATTTAGGATTTTAGTTTTCCATAGCCACCCTGGCCTAGTTTATGCATAGTTGCATATAGTTGCATAGTTGCATATAGTTGCATAAGTTGCATAAAGTTGCATATAGTTGCATAAGTTGCATATAGTTGCATAAGTTGCATTTTTGCATAAAGTTGCATATAGTTGCATATAGTTGTAATATAGTTTCACAAGTTGCATGTAGTTGCATAGTTGCATATAGTTGCATATTTGCATATAGTTGCATGCGAAATTGTCATATAGTTGCATATAGTTGCATAGTTGCATAGTTGCATATAATTTCATAAGTTGCATAGTTGCATAAGTTGCATATAGTTGCATAGTTGCATAAGTTGCATGTTGCATAAAGTTGCATAAGTTCCATAAAGTTGCAGAAGTTGCATGTTGCATAGTTGCATATAGTTGCATATTTGCATATAGTTGTATACAAAATTGTTGCAATATAGTTGCATATAGTTGCATAAGTTGCATTGTTTCATAAAGTTGCATATAGTTGCATAGTTACATAGTTGCATATAGTTGGATAAGTTGCATATTTGCATATAGTTGCAATATAGTTGCATAAAGTTGCATATAGTTGCAGTTGCATTTTTGCATAAAGGTTCATATAGTTGCATACAAAATTGTCATATAGTTGCATAATTTGCATATAGTTGCACAAGTTTCATAAGTTCCATAAGTTGCATAAAATTGCATAGTGGCATAAGTTTCATTGTTGCATAAAGTTGCATGTTGCATAAAGTTCCATAAAGTTGCGTAAGTTGCATGTTGCATATAGTTACATATAGTTGCATACGAAATTGTTGCAATATAGTTGCATATAGTTGCATATAGTTGCATAAGTTGCATATAGTTGCATAGTTGCATATAGTTGGATAAGTTGCATATTTGCATATAGTTGCATATAGTTGCATAAGTTGCATATAGTTGCATAGTTGCATATAGTTGGATAAGTTGCATATTTGCATATAGTTGCATATAGTTGCATATAGTTGCATAGTTTCTAGAATCATGAAGCAATTGGGGTTTGCTCCTAATTTTGTGTGATGGATACCTCAGCCTAGTAAATCTAGAAGACATAATCAGGAAGAAGAGTGTGGGTTTTAGGAGGGAACAAGGAGTCGTCTAAAGGAGCAAAGGGCCGAGCCCCTTTGAAGTCGAAAAACTCCAAGATCAAGAGAGATAACACAAGTGTGCGCTAGAAAAAATAAATTTCATACTGCAAGAGAAGCACAAGGAGTGTGCAGGAGAAATTATTATAAGTTCCAAGCTCAGGAGGTGTAGCACAAGTAGAGGCCAAGGAGTGACCCTACAAAGGAGAGATCAAAGGCCAAGATTTTGTAAGCTTGAGTGAAATCCTCCATTGGAGGGAAGCACAAAGTGAACGCAAAGGTTTGATTCCACTGAATGCACAAAGCCTAGTTGGGAAGCACAAGGTGTGCGATAGATTCTAAGTCCTTCAGGTAAAAAAGATCGAGGAGGGATAATGTGAATAAATCCCCAAAGAGGCTAAATATCTTTGTTTCAAGGCGAGTAGATGAGATATATACAAGAGAAGTTAGGACCTCACACAACTCTTGGATAAAGGTAAGGAACACAAACATCAAATCCCCAAGTCCTTCGTACTTCGCTACTCTGGATGTTTTAAGTTATTTTTTGGAAAAGAGGCAAAATCCCCAAAGGTCCAAAGTCCTAGAGTGAATTTACATCGTAGATTAATGAGAGAGTGCAAGTCATTGGATTGGTAGGTGGAAGCAGATATAGGCCATTGGATCAACCCCAATCAAGAGGAGAGCACGCAAAATAAAAGATTAGATCCCAGACATCATATCTGGGTGCAAGAGAATGTGATTTGTTGATCCGAGTTCTTGGGCCATAATTTGTGAGCCAAATCAGAGTGGATCTCAGTCGTAGATCCCATCAAGGAACATGAGCCGTAGATCTCATGGATTCAGAGATTTGAAACTAAGATTTTGGTCTTGTTGAGCGCTCAACACACCCTAAAAGATTTTATGAAATTTTGTCTCTTTTGTGTACCACTTGTTTTCTTTTGTTTTGATTTATGAATTGAGTCCACTATGGAAGGATGACTAATTTTGTTTTCATGTCTCTTCAACAAGAAAATTGGATTTGTTGGAACCTGTCAATGTGAAACCTTTGTGTATAAAATAACTTGGCATTCTAACTAAGAATCTGCAGCTAAAATTGTGACTAGCGCTCTTATGTTCGGCGTCGGCAAAATCCAAGAAAGTAAAATGACTACATAGTAACAAACATCATCGATCATCTATCCATCATCGACATCAGTAAAAGGTGGAGTAAATTTGTGCTAGTTGTTCACAAAGAAGATTTAGGAATTGGTCGATTTCCCATCGACGTTAGTGAAATACGAGAGCGATAAACATTGACATGGGCCATGATGAACCCCCAATAGCCGATTACGGATGTGTTTGTTTGGGATCGGTGAAATCCCAAAGGGATAAATAATTGAAAATTTATGCATTGACACAACTTCGATCATTGATCCCTGATGCACTTTCAACATCGATAAGTTTCGAGGGAGGGTAATCTGGGAACACTTGTTTAAAGTTATTGTCGATCGTCGATCCTTGACAATTTTTGGCATCGACATGGCAAGAATTGTTAGTTAAAATGCTTAGCTAATGAAAGTCACTGATTCTCAATAACACAGTTAAACGAAGACGTCAATCTCAAATGCCATGTGTCTTTGTCATGTAGGAATTTAATTTTGGACTGCATTTAATCTACGAAACCATTCAATATTGAACAAATTTAATTTTGGATGGTGTGGCAACTCACAACTTTATTGATGTTGCATGGGTGACAAGGCATGATATCCCTTCGGAGGATTTTGAAGGAGTCACAATTTCTATGGTTGGGAACCATAGCATGGATTGCACCAGATGGACTCCCAAGCTAACCATCACACTTGGGAATTATACTATGACAGATTCATTTTATGTGGTGAATGTGCCTGACACAAACACTGTTCTAGGAGTCTAGTGGCTTTATTCCATTGTGAATCACACTACCAATTATCAGACTATGGATATGGAGTTTCAGGACTCAGATGGTAAGCGAGTTGTTCTTCGTGGCATGCATACATACCCTCCCAAGGTAGTCTCATCCCCAAAAATGGAAGCTATTTTCAGGTAGGGTGTCATTGATTGGGCAATAGAGTGTTTCATTTCAGTACAGAGGCCATCCGAGCAAACTCAGCAGTATCCAGTAGAGATTCAGGAGTTGCTTTAGAAGCATGAGAAGGTTTCTGAGACCTTCCTTCAATCAGACCACCTGATCGTGGATTTGAGCATGTCATTGAGCTGGAGGAGGGAGTGCATGCAATCATTACTACTCCCTATAGACATCGTAAAGTCTACAAGGATGAGATTGAAAAGACAATAAAGGAATTACTCAATTTGGGATACATTCAACCCAGTTCAAGTCCCTTTGCCTCTTTTGTTGTGCTAGTAAAAAAGAAATATGGGACTTTGCGTATGTGTGTGGATTACAAGGCCTTAAAAAGGAAAACTAGAAAAAACAGGTATCCCATTCCACGAATTGATGAACTAATGGATTAGCTGAAGGGAGAAAAATATTTCTCCAAGATTGACCTCTACTCAGGGTATTACGAGATTCATGTCAGGGAGAAAGATATTCCCAAAACAGCTTTTCGTTGTCATTATGGACCCTACGAGTTCCTGGTCATGCCTTTTGGGCTAACCAATGCCCCTGCAACATTTCAATCATGTACGAATCACACTTTCAACAAGAAGTAGCGCAAATTTGTGTTGGTTTTCTTTGATGATATCATTATTTATAGTAAGACATGGGAGAAACATCTACAACATGTGGATGAGGTGTTGAGGATATTGACTGAGCAGTCCTTCTATGAAAAGATATCCAAATGTGAGTTTGGAATGAAATAACTATTGTACGTGGGGCATGGCAGAACTATTGTATTTGGTTTCAATAGTGAAATATATCTATCCTAACCAATTGTCAAAGTACATCATCTAGATCTATTACTTGTGCTTCATTGTGGTCGATTTTATCTTCTTGTGGTGGAGATTTCTCAACAGTGGTTGAATCTGTTCATTCACATCTGAGTTTCTCATTCCTAGTGGGTCGATTTATTTCAATGGAGGATGATTTTTTGTTGTGGGAATATGTTGAATATTGAAGAGGTCAATTTATATATTTATGGGGGATGAGTTAGAGAGTTTGGGGCGTTTTTCCTCCACAAGGTTCGAGTTCACACCCTATTGGAAAATTTGTGGCTACATGAATCATATTGTCATTTTTGGGGGAGATTTACTCACATCTGGGTGCACCCCACACTTGTTGGTTTATAATCCCATAATATTTGGATGATTTAGGCTAAGGGGAAATAGAGTATTGTTGAAGGGAGTTGAGCTTCTTACTAGAGGTCGCACTCTATCTTTGGGGGTCAATTTTCATAGTGGAAGTTTGTCATATGTTGAGGATTTTGTCTCATAGCAGGGGATTCGATTTGTAGATTTTGTGGGGTGGATTTGTATCATTTGGGAAGAAATAACAAGGCATTTTCATCTACAACACATTCATCATTTACTGATGTCATTGCTCATATATTTTGGGACACAAATATCTTCATCTACAGGTTGGACGCCATGAGAAAGAGGGGTTGTTGCTCCATATTTTCCATGTATCGTGATATGTATCTCATTTGTAGTAGAAGCAACTCGTGGAACATTTAAAATAGTGTGCTATCCATATATATTTCCTCATGAAAACCATAAATGAAACACACAACAGTATAAGGGAATAGAGGTACTCACCATTCCATGTGCCCTCATGTGTGCCCTCAACTCAGTGCCCTTCGTGTGCCCTCACAATGTATCTCCTCTGTGTTCCCTCCATGTGACCTCGACTCAGTGCCCTTCATGTGCCCTCTCTCTCCCTCACAGTGTATCTCCTCCCTACATAGTGATCTCCTTGGTCATGTGCTCCCCTTGGTCGCGTGCATAGTGATATCCTTGGTCGCATGCAACAATGGGTAGGCTCCTCCTAACACACTACGACTCCCAACTATTATGACCCTTGTCACGCTATAATTTCTTACAAACTAACCCTCTAACACACTATAAACCCTAGTCACTGCTATCCCAAACAAAATGTGACTTTTAACAAATTCACCCATTAGCACACCTTGATATTTACTAATATGACCTTGGACACACTATACTCTCTGACCAATATTATCTTTACACAATCATTTCCTAATACTTTTTTCCATGTCACTATGCATGGGAAATACTCGAAGACTTCACCATCATCTCTGGGTTATAAACGGGGTAAATCGTTTCATGAGGACATCAAATATTGACATATAACATATAATCGGCTCAAGAACTTGATTTTGAGATCTCTTATTTTCAATTCACAATTCTCAACCACTTGAGCTATCCCATCGATCTTGGCATCTCATAATACACTATGAACTTTGAACACATTAACCTCTTAACACAATGAGGCTCTTAAGTATTATGACTTTGAACACATTATACATTCAAGCCCTTGTGTTCTTTCATACAATCAACTTTTGACCACTCTAACCCTAAACACATAGTATCCCCTAACCTTTATGACCCTAGACACAAACATGCCTTAATGCACTATGACCCCAAACATTCTAACCCACCCTCTTCACAATATTGACCACATTGACCATGTTTGACTACATTGACCATATTTGGCCATATTGATATTGTTTCATCGTGTTTGATTGTTGTTGACTATATTTTCCATGCTTGAATATATCAATTGTATTGACTCGCTAACTATTAATCCTCTAAGCTACTAACCTCCTTATCCACTGACTTTAGTAACCCATTAGCAATATTTAACAATCATTAACCATATTTACCATGGTTAACCCACAAATCCTTGGACCTCGTGACTGGCTAACCCAACAAATTTTAATCTATTAAGTAATTTTTTCACCTAGTGATCTACTAACATAATCAACCCCTAACACACTATGACCACAAACATGCTAACTTTTCCCTTGGACACTATGACCTAAAGAATGCTAATCCTTTGATATAATGTGACCCTTAACCCCATGACCATAAACACATTCACACCCTACTACTCTATATTTCAAAAACGCAATAAACATTATAACACCTAACCTTTGTAACCCTATACACAATATACCTCTTCATCCTCATTACCAAGTCTTTTGTAATAAAAACTTATGGTGCACATGATGCACATCAACTAGATAGTGTCATTCTTATCCTCGTCATTATGTTGGTCACCATTGGATCCATTAAGGATTCATTTATGGTGATTGGCATAATGATAAAGATAAAATTGAAGGAAACAATGAATTTAATTATAATGGGGAAGATGTTGATGGAAAGGGTGATGATGGTAGCAATGAAGAAAAATAATTTGTTTTGGTAAAAAAAAAAAAAAAATCACAAATAATGTTTCCATGTAAAAAACTTCTTCCATATATTTTAACATTAGTTTCCATTATATGCTTATCTTATTGTAATTGTTATGTAAAAAAAATTGAATGCATATTATGCGCCACATCACTCAGAATGTCAATATTATTTTTATCAATGAAATCATCCTGATCATCCTTCTACTAATGATGAAGATGATTCTAATGAGTATTTCCCAAAAACAACATTGCAAATGATCATCAACATTATTTTATCTTCAACAACATGGCACCTTTAAGATGGTAAGTGCGTGTATAATTTCTCTTTTTCCCCTCTTTTACTTTTGCATGTCACTACAATAGGGTAATTGTTATTCGCTTAATTGTTATTTTCATGATTGTGTGGTAGTTAATTATATTTATTTTTTGCTCTCTTCTCAACCTCTCTTGATTGCAATGCATCATTGTTTGATTTATTTTGTTAATCTTTATTGAAAACTTAGTGTCATTATTCCAACACTTCACATTGAAGGGTGATGACTAATACTAGGTGTAACTTTCAATTCAAGGCTAGGAATGACTAGACCCACATCAAGTGAAGGAAGAAAATTAAGAAGGTACATTTGTTTTCCCATTCAATGTCAACAATAATGCATCCATTCATTGGGAAAACTAAAACCCAACAAATAGATGACTCCACTAAATTAGGGTTTATGGTTTACATGATGAATTGATGATGGAAGAAAGTGGGCATGTGAGTCAAATTTGAGTCCATAAACCCTCTGATATCGTTAAGGCATGTGAATAGTCTATCCATGTCAAATTTCAATGCATACAAAAATAGTTTGAAAACATTTCAATGTTTGCGCCATTCACATGTCACTGTTGCCCGTGTCTAGTCCTAGTACATATGGGCAGATTATTCCAAAAAATGTATTAGTCCTAGTACATGGCTTCATTGGAAGTACTCATATGTATTCCTGTTACGCACATGGCTTCATTGGAAGTTGATCCGGATTTTATGAGCAAAATGAAATGAATATATATTATTAATAGGTGTTTAACACAAAATAACAGAGATAAGTAAAACTGGATTTCTATTCAATAACGAAATAAGATGAAACTGTAAAGTGCAACAGAAACAAGCTTGTTGGAATGGTGGCGGCTTATCTCTGAGAAGAGATGTGACAGTTGCACGCATTCACAAGAAGAAGATTACAATGGGGCTCTGAAGGAATTTTTACAATAAACAAGAATTCCCAAAACCCTAGACATCCAAAAACCTAACCCTAGGGGATGAAGCGCCAAAAGTCATGTGGGCCCCATTTGGGTAAGTTAGTACATCAACTTCTCGAGGTCGTAATGTTTGCATACGATCTCCGTTTTAGGCGTGTGATAGCCCGTTGGAAAGGTATATTTGAGGGGATTCATTTTGGGGGATCAATTATGCCTTCAACTATCATTGAGGAGATCAATCCAGAAAAAACTTCATTTAGGCCCTCAAAATGGCCCCGAAAGTTAAAACTGCTAAAAATAGTAAATTGCCAAAATTGTCAGAAAATTGTTTTGAGCCAGTTGGAAAAGGTGGGTGGCCACCAATATCCATATAGATAAATCCTCCCTCCTTAGGAAGAAATGGTATCCATTTCATTGATGTCCCCCATCAGATGAGGAAATTTCTACTGAATTTGGCCCCGGGTAAGCCACTTGCCTTGGTGCAGGAGTTGCCCTGCTTTGACAACTCAATAAAGTTGGATCCTTTGTTGTCGATTTCCCTTGATCTGTGTGTCCATAATATGATTATTATATTCCTATTGTATGCAATCGAGTTTGAGATTTTTTGGTGTCAGTTGTTCTACTACTTCTTAGGTGTCCAATAGTGGTGGGAAATAAGGGCGAAGGAGATCCACGTTGAACACTGGGTGCAGGCCAAGGAAAGGAGGAATGTTGAGCTCAAAAGAATTATCCCCCACGGCCTTGGTGATAGTATATGACCCATAACGGAGTGTTCAAAGCTTCTGATAGGGTCTTGTAAGGCATTCTTTCCGCAAGTGCAACCAAACTTTGTCTCCCACCTGAAACTTATGTGGCACCCGATGTTGATCATGGCATTGTTTGTACTTGTCATTGGACTTCTATAGGATATCCTGAACCTGTTGGCAGATGTGCTGGATCCACTCAATGAGTCGAGTGGCTTTGTCAGCTTCAGTTGGAGTAGGATATGAGTCAGTCAAGGTGACCAAAAGGGGAAGTGCAACATCTATGGGACCTAATGGTTGGAATCCCAACCCCACCTGAAAGGGGCTGTGGTCGGTTGAGCTATGCAGGGCTCGATTGTGTATATGCTATACATATGGAAGGATCTCATCCCATGTGCAAGGGTTCTTTGAATTATACATGTGAAGGATATGCACAATCATTCGATTTATAACCTCGGTTTGGTTAGAGTTTGGGGGTGGAAGGTCGTGGATTTGGTGAGCTTGGTATCCAACAGTGACCAAAGGCTCAACCAGAATGTGCTGAGAAATTGACTATCTCGATCTAAGAAAATGGTTTGTGGGATTCAAAAATGTAGCCAAAATCGGTCAAAGAAGAGCTTGGCAGTGGCCTCTGTTGTGATTCTCTTCTTGCAGGCAACCATAATCACCATCTTAGAAAAGCGATCAAAAACCACAAAAACACAGTCATTTCCCCACTTGGTGGATGGGAGGCCCGACATGTAGTCCATTGAGATGGATTCCCATGGCCTATCAGGGGTAGGAAGAGGGGTGTACAAGTCCTATTTCTTAGTGGTCGGTTTGGCAATAACACAGGCAGTGCAGGACCTGATATACTTGTTGATCTCCTGTCAAAGTTTCGACCAGTAGAAATGTTTCTATAGCATCACCATTGTCTTTTCTATGCCAAAGTGTCTTGCCACCCGACTGTAGTGGGCTTCCCAGATCAACTTCACTTTCTCACTTGATGGAACATAGATATGGCCCAGACGACACAACAACCCATCCTGAAGATGGAAATTATTGGCAACTGTGTTTTCACCCAACATTTGGTAGGTGGTGGCGAAGTCAGGGTCTGTCTCATAGATTTGGGGCCATCCAGATGTCTCATGGCTACAAGAATGAAGCACCGTGGTGAGTGTCGCAACTGGCGGTCTACTGAGGAAATCAACGACACGATTGGTGCTTCATATTTTATATTTGATGTTGAGGTGGAATTGTTGCAAGTATGTGGACCACTTTTGATGGTGGTCATTCTACAATTTTCCCCATGTCTTCATGAACTACAGTGGATTATGATCAGTGTGGATGACTGTCTCCTTCCCAAGAATGTAATGTCTCCATTGGTGAAAGTCTTGCATAGAGTCACTAGGTTCCATATTTCTTCTGTACCATTAAGATTGGGCTCCCACAAGGTGATGAGCTAGGGTGGATGTGCCCCTTGTGGAGAAGTTCTTGGATCTGTCACTTGATCTCCTCATTCTCTAACAAAGAGGGATGATAGACTGCCCATTGGGTAGTGGTGCACCAGGGGTCAGATCAATGGGGTTCTTGACCTAGCAATGCAGAGGTACCCCTGTAGGTGAGGAGAAGATATTTGAGTATTCTTCCATGACCTTATATACTTGCTTCTTTTGTGTGGAGAGATCAGTCGCAGAGACCTTGGATGTGGTTGTGATATTTCACTTATTCTGAGAGAGAATCATGAAGAAGACAAACTTCCCCATTTGAGAGATGACCTTCTTGCATTGCTTAGCAAAGATCAAGGAAATAGCACTAGGTGGGACTGCCTCGGGTATCCTGTACAATTTCCTACTCAAAGTAATAATAACACTACAAGGCCTAGACTCATATATAGAATGATGTTTCCATAAATAAGGTTGGCCCAAAATAACATCACAAACTTTGAGAGGAGTAACATCACACAATACCTCGTCTTTGAAGGGCTTGATGTCATACACCAGTCAGCATTGTTGGCTGACGTGGAGATCGCTTCCTTGGAGGAGCCACCCAATGGTGTAGGGTTGTGGGTGCGGCGTTGTTGGCAGGGCCAACCGCTTGATGACCTCTACTGAGATGAGGTTCTTATGGCTACCACTATCAATGATGAAGTGCAGCAGGGTGCCTTTTACCCACATTTGTGAATGGAAGAGGTGCTCTCCTTCTTATGGCTCATCTAGTTCACCAAGATGGAGCTTGGTGGTAGAAACGGTGGCACTGGTTCCCATGTCAATGATCCATCTATCCCTTTCTGGTTCTGGCTCAGAGTCAGAATCTGTATTTGATTCATAGGCTTTCACTTCAGCCACCAACAACTATTTTGAGCAGTAGTCAATAGTGTTATGCCAAGGGATCTTATGGAAGTCGCACCACTTCCCAGTATCTTTCTTTGTCTTTCTGATGTCCTTCTTTGCTTGCATCTTGGGCTGGTTGTCCTGATACTTTCCATATTTTCTCTGTCCTTTTTTCTGTGGGTTGGGGCCACCCTTTCCTAGCTTTTGTTGTGAGGGGTTCTCAAGCCCAAATTGTCGCATCTTTTGTTTGAGCTTCTGCTCGATTTTGACAGCATATTGATAGGCCATGCCCAAGGATGAGATGTCCAGAAATTCCATTTCAGTATGGATGTATCCATGTAGAGAACCGTGATACTTGAGCACCAGATGTCACTCTGAATCTTTGATACCCAACTTGGTGTGCAAGGTATGGAAGATATTTGTGAAATTTGGCACTGCATGGTCTCTTTCTTGTCGTAGTGTGGTCCATTTGGTATACAAGTCATTGTAACTTCCGACATGGTAGTATTGTTCCTTAATAGCATCCCTGAAGGATTGTCAGGTGGTCGTGATTGAAAATAATGAGGTTTCCTCTGTTTCCTTTTGCTCACAGAAAGTTTCCCACCAATCTTTGACATGGGGAATGACTTTGAGGAGCACAAAAGTGATCTTTTCTCTATTCAAAAAGTTATGGACAGAAAATACCCTTCTAGTAGATTCAACCACTTGTATACAATATCTGCATCTATCTGACCTTCAAATATAGGAATATCGAAGTTTATTTGTACCTTGAAGGGGGCGGTTCCTCCATTCAAAGAAGATGCATCGCCTGTTAGTAGTCGCCGAAGGATTTGTGTGAAACTATCCATCATCTCATTCCTCTGTTGCGTGAGGGCTTCCTCAATCAACAGTTTGAAAGGATCTCCCATCCGGTCATCTTTATTTTCTCCTTCCATGAGAGGTCGCTTGGGCATGTGAGAGCTTCTTTCCTCAAGAGAAACAAGCTCGAGACCCAACTCTTTGTGCTCCAACCTCGTTGGGGACATGCATTAAGACGACAAGAAGCAGACCGCTCTGATACCACTGATCTAGATTTTATGAGCAGAACGAAATGAATACAAATTATTAACAAGTGCTTAACAAAAACTAATAGAGATATAGTAAAATTGGTTTTCTATTCAATAATGAAATAAGATGAAACTGTAAAATGCAGTGGAAACAAGCTTGTTGGAATGGTGGCGACTTATCTCTGAGAAGAGATGTGATGGTTGCACGCATTCGCAAGAAGAATATTACAATGAGGCTTTGAAGTCATTTTTACAATAAAAAAGAATTTCAAAAACCTTAGACATCCAAAAACCTAACCCTAGGATATGAAGCACCAAAAGTCATGTGGGCCCCATTTGGATAAGTTAGTACATCAACTTCCCGGGGTCATAACTTTTGCATACAATCTCTGTTTTAGGTGTGTGATAGCCCGTTGGAAAGGTATCAACAAGGAGATTAATTTTTGGGGCTCAATCATGCCTTTGGAAATAATTGAGGATCTCGATCCAGAAAATCCTTCATTTATGCCCTCAAAATGGCCCCGGAAGTTAAAACTGCTAAAAATAGTAAATTGCCAAAATTGTCAGAAAACTGTTTTGAGCCAGTTGGAAAAGGTGGGTGGCCACCGATATCCATCTGGATCAGAAGTACTCATATAATTGAAATAGGTTCTTTTCTTAGGTAAGGTAGAATAGTAAATAAGTAAATAAATGTTTCATATAGTTGTTAGTTTAGTGCAACATCATGTTTACATATTTTTCAATAATTGGAACTATGAGGTTGAGAAACTAATCTTAAGGGAGTTTGTGTTGGTTGTGGAGCTTGATTATCTTCCTGATGCATAGGTCCTTTCTTTCAGCCGTGTCTATACCCCATGAAGTATTTACACCCCATAAGTATGTACACTCTTCCACGCGGGGGAGTGTAGAGGGGGGGTACCCCCTCTGCGGGGTCCGGGGGGGAGATCCCCCCGGCTGGGGGGTCTGGGGGCAAGCGGGCCCCCAGCGAGGGTTCAGGGGCAGCGTCCCCCGATGGGGGTTCGGGGGCGAAGCCCCCGAAGAAAAAATTGCCTTATAAAAGTATATTGTAATTTCATTGTAAATCTGGACCGTTCATTATAAGGTCACAGATCTAACGGTAGAGATTATGTTAGGGTTTTTGCCCTAGAAGGCAACCCTCTTTTTATGAGGGAAATGTATTGCGGCTATGTATGATGGTGAATATTGTATTCTGAGAGAGGAGACTGTGAGAGAAAGAAGAGGAAGTTACAGCGGGTTTTGCTGTAGGTTGTATCCCTTCATTTGTTGGATAATAACAAAGGAAGGACCTAGCAATTTCTTTGGTGGACGTAGCCCACACTGGGTGAACCATGTATATCTGTGTCTCTCTTGTATTGTGTGTCTTCTGTGTTTTATTTCTGCATTTGTTTTATTTTATTGCTCCGTGGTCCTGTTTTTCTAACAACTGGTATCAGAGCGTAAGGTAACTCGCAGGAAAAGAGGGTTCCTGATTCGAGTTGGAGCAATGTCGGAAGATGGAAAATTTAGGGTCGAGAAATTTAATGGCCAAAACTACCAGTTATGGAAGATGCAGATGGAAGACTATTTATATCAGAAGGATCTATTCCTACCATTGAGTGGAGTAGCAAAGAAGCCGACGGCCATGAAAGACG
>ML784313.1:562033-577103 GCA_009831015.1 Picea engelmannii
TCCAAGTGAGATTCTCTTGGATAAAAAGGATTGGAGTTTCCAAAGCTTCAAGATCAAGGAAGCTTTTTTTCTCTCTCAATGGATTTTCTACACATCTTAATATTTAACCTCCGAATTATTTCTTCCATAATATATTTTTCCACCAGGATATATTTCTTGTAATTATCCTCCACAATAATTTGTCTACCATGGCCACATTCATTATTTTTGGACCCTTCATTCCAAGACTTCCCTTGTCCTTCATACTTCTCACAGTTTTCCAATCAATAAGGTCATATTTTTTTTAATTGGAAACCCCCCCCCCCTTGCCATACAAATTTCCTAATATTCATCAAGATATGATTCATGATGGAAGAGTGGTGTAGTGTCCCCAAGGCCGAGCCCCTTTACAGATCATGATATATGCAATGAATTGTAAATGTGTTCTATAGGATGGTGAGCCAATTTTTGTGTAAGCTGGAAGGCTTATGTGGTTGTTAGGCCAAGAAGCCTAAGTGTTTGAAGGCCAGGAGCCTGTTGTTGTACTTGTATGTATGCAGAATATTTAATAAAATATAAACACCGCAAGGTGCAGACCGACCATGATGAATGAGTGAAGGGGGACTGAGCGTCCACAGAGTGGGCAAGGAACTAGGGGCTGGAAGGTGGGAAAGGGGCTAAGTGTTGAGCCTAGGGGGCTTAAGCTTGGGAAATAATATTTTAATATTATTTCAAAAAGAGACATGTGAATTTCTGTTTATCTTAAGTTTTGGAAAGGGAAAGCGTGCAAAAGGGATGCAGGCTGATGGAACACATGCAGTTCCAAGGGTGACAAGTGTCAGGCCTAGTGCATGCAGATAAAACGGCCAAGATGATCCGTGAGGGGGATCCTTCTCCATTCCACCCGACTGCCTGAGCGTGTACAGGCTCTGAGCAGTACGATTAATTCGACCTCTGCAAAGAATACCTCGTGCGTCCCTGAGAGCTAGAAAGCCTGTGTTTTTTCTGAATAATCCATACCTCTCTGTCCCGAAGTTGTGACTGTGAGACCCATTTGCCATCGCTGAACCAGTTCGAGGAAGCCTGTATCTGGCTCTAAGGAAACCGGTGTATTCCTCTGTTCTAGAACGGGAAATTAAATAGTCTGTGTTGATTTCGGGAATAGCATGTGTGTGTGTTGAATTCTGAAAGGTCGAAACATCCTCTGTCTGAGCGCCAAGCCTATCTGTGGAGCCAATCCATGAGACCATCCGCCATTGTTAAACCTGCTGGATAGCTCGTGTCTGTTTTCCCCATGGGTTGTTGTGACCACACAGTACTGGACTACGTGAGGCTTGTTGGCCTATGAGCGACTCCTTCAGGTGAGAGAGTGCGCAGAGGAAGGAGAGAACTCCTGGAAGGAACCCTGTAGCTGCCATAGAGCTCGGAGACTTCCGGTCTGGTCTGTTCCTGCAACCCAAGGTAAGGGAGACTGGGAGCCGAAGGAATGTCCAGGTGGCAGAGAAGGTGCACTCTCCTGGGGTGGAACAGGCATGTGGGCAATGAGGGTTTGTGGGCAGTGAGCATGGGAGATTCCTGGGAGAGCTTTCTTCCTAGTGGTTGTGTATGACTGAAATCCCTGTAACCTCAGCCTGAGTATGGATTCCTTGCCCTGGGGTGGAGCTCAGTCCCAGCTCGGGGGTGACCCACTATCGAGTTGAGGAGCAGTGCGGTCTACGACTGGGAGGTTCGTGGAAGGCCTGCATTTGGTTGGTGACTTCTATAGCTGTTAAAAGATAAGTATCCGAATTATGCTTTGATCATGTTTTGCATGACTAAGTTGTTTATGTATCATGTTTTCCGCTGTGTAAATGAATTACTGTTGAATGCTATGGCTTGTTTAATTGTAGCAGTAACTTATATATTTTACTCCGAGATTTAAGTGTGTTTAATTGTTTAAATGCATGTGCTTATAATGTCTGTATGAATTATGTAAAATTTCATGTACAGATTGGTTAGAAGAGGTTTGAAAGCCTCGGTAGTGAAAAAGCGTACACTACAAAGTGGTATCAGAGTGAAGGTTTCGACACTGAGCCTAGATGGGCCAATGGAGCGGTCTTTGGACAGAGAATGCGAGGGGAAATTGAGTCGGGAGGACCAATTTCAGACCCTAGTTTGCTCTGAAATGTCAAGGAGACACTTGACGAGTTTTTATTAAGAACTCAGGAAGTTTAGTGGTGTAGTGAAACTGCAGCCGATGTGGTCTACGGCCACGGGGAGATAGGTCTCTACACCAATGGTGTTAGAACCATAGGATCTGTTCGGAAGGGAAGGAGAACCCTTGTAACCGTCAGATATGGAGAATGTGCACAAGGTTTAAAGCCTTTGGATATTGCATAGGGGATTGGAAAATTGTGATATGCGAAATCCCGATTTGGTTAGAAAACCATTTGAGCCATCAGATCTTGGCTGGAAAACCCGACAACCGTTGGATCTGTCGAAAGATGCCCGAAGGTTAAACCTTAGTATTTAGGGGCGAAAGCTCCAAATTAGCGAGAGAGGTGGGACCCGATGATGTCGTTGAAAGCGACGTGGACACTCATGAACGTACCACCTGCCATGGTGGTGAAGGGCGACAGCTGTGCTGTGGGGCCGAAGGATAAAGTAATTCGTGATTTTGTGGATTCGAGAGATAAGTGCATGGGATCTTGACATTGAAACTCGCAAAGTCATAGAGTAGCGAGAAGCGAGAAGGAAAATAGCCGTTGGATCCAAATCACAAGAGGACCATTGGATCCACACGTGGGATCATGTATTGGAGCCTCACGAGAAAAGGCTCAAGAATTTGGCCACGGGGGTCGCAATATTGCGAGAAGCGATACCCCGACAGTTGGAGGATAGTGTGGGCCATAACGAGGCCGGTGAGTGGAATACAGGTGGCATGAAGCCTCGGGATCTCGCCGTGAGAAGTACCGAAGTATTGGCGTTAGGATTCGCGAGTCGCGAAGTGCCGAGAGACGAGGTTCGTGTGGTCGCGTGGCAGAGCATAAGGTGGGACCTGTGTTGTCGACGGGTGGACACGCGTTGCCTGGAGATAGGAGTCGACACTCCATTGAATTCTCGCATCTCGGGGGTTCGCAGAATAGGAGGGTGAAAGCTCGATGGTTCAACCAGCAAGGTTGCAAGGTTGCAAGGTTTCAAGTAGCGAAAGTACGTCGAGGGAGGAGTCAGCTCAGCGTTGACCTATCGCGTATCGGAAGATCGCAACGGGAGACACAAGAGTTCGACTCACACACTCACGAAGGTGGGAGTTGCGAGAGGCATTGACATTTAAGCCTAGCCTACGGTTACATGTGGAGAGGGCACTAACAAAGAAAAGGGCCATACCCTTGTCGCATCTCGGGTATCGGCGTTTAGAGGAATGAGTCGAAGGTTTTCGACTCACGAACTCGCGAGATCGCGAGTTGCGAAAAGGGTGACTTGGATTTCATATTTTTAACTATCGGATCTTCGTGGGCCGAGATTCCGAAGTTCCAAAGTCCCAGAACTTACAGAGCTGAGTAGAGCTCAGAAAATTCGTGAAATTGAAAACATTTTCATAAATTGGATTGTTTATGAATGATGAAGAATTGTTAAGAAAACGAAGGCTTGACAAATTCTAGTTGTCTGCGCGTTATATTGCAGAAGACTGACGAGTGCCAGAACTGTTTGGAAATTGCCTCAGATGCAAAGAAATGGGAGAAATACATAATACTTTCAGTTCAAGAAACTTATTTAAAACGAAATGTCTTTTATTTTGTTCGAACTGGCTTGTAAATATTGTAGATTGTTCATGAAGGTTTAATGGCCTGACAAATTTCAAATTTAATTGCACAGAGTGCGTGTGAAAAGTTCAACGAAGGCCAGAAACCCAGTTAATTAACGCCAAGTATGGAGTGGGGAAAAGTGCAGTTTACCCCTGAAATAGAAGATGAACAGGAAGGAAAGGAAGTTAACTTGGGAGTTGAAGGATCGAACTCTAATGGACATGGAAAAGCGATGGATAAGGAAGGACATATGATGAAAATCATTGAAGGGCTGCAAAAAGATGCCCAGGCTCACCTAGCTGATAGCCGAAAGCTCATGAAAATCCGGGATCGACAGGGTGAATTCAGTTTTAAAATGTTGAAGAGCCTGGAAATAATAGAAAAGAAATTGGAAAATGGGAGTGACACAAGAAGATCAAGAAGTGTCAAAACCCCTAAGGGGAGAAGGAGATCAAGGAGTGGTAAACGACATCACAGTCGCTCCCAAAAACATTCAGACAGAGAGACACACAGCAGTTCGAGACTGTCCCCTACCCAAAAACATAAAAAATCTGGAAAAGAGGAATTGAAAGGAGAGATGAATAAAATTAAACCTCCAACATTCGATGGAGAACATAAGAAGGAGGAAGATGCCAAGACATGGTTGCTGGGCATGAAGAAATACTTCCAACTGTAGAATTATTCTACGCATGCAGAAGGAAGAATTGCAATGTACCAACTGAAAGGAAAAGCCTCCATGTGGTGGGATCAGCTTGTGCAGGTGCAGGACATCAGAGAGAAAGAGGTCACTTGGAAGGAATTTAAGAGGTATTTCGAGAAGAAATACCTGACTAAAAGATACTATGACAAAAAGATGAAGAAGTTCTGCGAACTCAAATTGGGCAATATGACCATTGCTGAGTATGAACGAAGTTTTCTGGAACTACTGAAGTATGTTCCATTCATCAAAGACGAGGCTGTTAAAATTCAGAGGTATCTGAGTGGATTGCCAAAAAGATGAAGAAGTTCTACGAACTCAAATTGGGCAATATGACCATTGCTGAGTATGAACGAAGTTTTCTGGAACTACTGAAGTATGTTCCATTCATCAAAGATGAGGCTGTTAAAATTCAGAGGTATCTGAGTGGATTGCCACCTTCCATTGGTGACAAGATTCAATACAATGATCCTAAGACCATGGAAGAAACCATAAGAAGGGAGAAATGCCTATACAAACAACAAAGAGAAAAGCCTACCTTTCGGAAGGCTTGGGATAACCAGAAGAGGTTTAAGAAAGAACAGAGGCAGAAGGGAAGCAAGCCTTCCTTTTTCAGAAACAATCCTTGGGGACAATCATCTTTTAAAGATCCCAGGAAAGTTGAAGGGAGTGAATAGATGCCAAGGCCTCCACCCATGGAGTGTTGGGGTTGTAAAGGGAATCATAGGTACAGAGACTGCCCCCATAGAAAAGAAAAAGCAAGAACTATCCATACTATTCAGCAAGCTGAAACAGTGGAGGATATGGGCAGCAAAATGCCGAGGATCTACGCATCCATAGAAAATAAGCAAGCGGAATTTCAATCACACATGATTGAAGTGGAAGGTATGATCAACAAACGACCACTTGTTATTTTGATTGATTCAGGGGCTAGCCATAGTTATGTAGATCCTAGAGTGATAGAAAGTATGCATCTAATGAGAAGCAAACATGAGAAGTCTTGGTTAGTGCAGTTAGCCACAGGGACCAAGAGGAAGGTCACTGAATTGGTTAAGTCCTGTTCAATGGACATGAAAGGAATGAGTACTAAGGCTTAATTGAACATTCTACCTTTAGGCTCATATGATTGCTTAATTGGGATGGAATGGTTGGACCAACACCATGCCCTTCTAGATTGTCGTAACAAGAGATTCACATGTCTGGATGAAGAGGGAAATCAAGTAACAGTTCAAGGAATTCCCAGGGCCATGGCTGTTAGAGAAATATCAGCCATGCAACTGAAGAAATGTTACCAGAAAGTTGTCAATTATTTGCAGCCCGGGTGGAAGAAGTATTCCAAAATGTGGTCTCGAATATGGAAGACCACAGGGTACTCAAAGAGTTTGAGGATGTGTTTCAGGAGGTGCCTGGACTACCTCCGAAGAGGAACATTGACTTTTCTATAAATCTGATGCCTGGAGCAACTCCAGTTTCGAAAGCTCCTTATAGGATGAGTACGCCAGAGCTAAAAGAGTTGCAATTGCATCTCGAAGAGCTATTAAAGAAAGGCTACATTCATCCCAGCATGTCACTGTGGGGAGCCCCAATCCTATTCATGAAAAAGAAAGATGGGACGATGAGGCTGTGCATTGACTTTCGACAGTTGAATAAAGTCACTGTCAAAAACAAATATCCTCTGCCAAGGATTGGTGATCTTTTTGATCAGTTAAAGGATGTGAAAGTATTTTTTGAAAATAGATATTTGATCTAGATATCATCAAGTGAGGATAAAAGATGAAGACATCAGCAAGACCGCCTTTAGAACAAGGTACAGTCACTATGAGTTCACTGTGGTGTCGTTTGGACTGTCCAACGCGCCTGCGGTCTTCATGTGCTTAATGAATGGAGTGTTCAGAAATTATTTGGAAAAGTTTGTCATAGTCTTCTTGGACGATATCTTGGTGTATTCGAAGACAGAGGAAGAACACGAACAACATATTAGAATGGTGTTGCAGGTGTTGAGAGAACACCATCTTTACGCAAAACTGAGCAAGTGCTCATTTTACCAAAAGCAGATCCATTACTTGGGACACATTATTTCTGAAGAAGGGATCGTTGTGGATCCTGAGAAGGTACAGGCCATTCAAGAGTGGCCAGCACAAAAAAATGTGACAGAAGTTAGATCCTTTATGGGTCTGGCAGGTTATTATAGGAGGTTCATAGCCAGATTTTCAAGGATAGCTCATGCTATCACTTCCTTGCAAAGGAAGGAGAAGAAGTTCCAGTGGACTGATGAATGTGAGAGAAGCTTCCAACAATTGAAGCAGCTGCTCACTAGTGCTCCAATCCTAAAGATTGGTGATCCAAGTAAGGATTACGTAGTGTGCACGGATGCGTGTAAGGAAGGGCTGGGAGAAGTTCTCAGCCAAGAGGGATCTGTAATTTGTTATGAATCCCGAAAGATGAAAGAGCATGAGAAGAATTACGCCACCCATGATTTGGAGCTGGCAGCAGTCGTCCATGCCTTGAGGAAATGGAGACATTACCTCATGGGCAAGAGATTCGAATTAAGAAAAGAACACAACGGTCTGAAATATTTATTTGATCAGCCAACCTTAAATGCCAGGAAAATTAGATGGCTGGAATTTCTGTGTGAATATGACTTTGATATCCAGCATATCAAAGGGAAAGAAAATAAGGTGGCTGATGCACTCAGCATAAAAGTGCACGAATTACATGCTACAGCCATTAGCATGTACAAAACTGAGATTAAAGACAGAATTCTTGAAGCTGCAAATGCTGATTTGTAGTACAAAAGACTTGTAGCAAAGCTATAGTAGCATGAGAAACCACAAACCAAGGAAATTTACACCTTGGGAACCGATAGTTTACTTCTGTATAAAAACAGAGTGTATGTACCCAATGACCAAGAGTTGAAGCTGGCAATTCCAAAGGAGATGCATAACATGGTTTATGTTGGTCATCCTGAATATCAAAAGACTGTGGCAGCAGTCAAAAGCCATTATTTTTGGCCTGGGTTGAAGAAAGAAATTGTTGAATACATCGCTAGATGTATGGAGTGCCAGAAGGTTAAGGCGGAGCATAGGCACCCAGCAGGGTTGCTGCAGCCTTTACCTATTCCTGAATGGAAATGGGATGTGGTAACAATGGATTTTATCACAGGATTGCCCAGAACAAGCAAGCAGCATGATTCAATCATGGTGGTGGTGGACAAGCTTACTAAAGCTGCCCATTTTATTCCACTGAAAACCACCCACAGAGCAACAGAGGTTGTTGATATCTTTTTAAAAGAAGTTGCACGCTTGCATGGAATTCCTAAGACAATTGTGTCTGATAGGGACCTGAAATTCACTTCGAATTTTTGGAGAGGACTGTTCAAGGGATTCGGAACAAATCTGAACTTTAGTACAACATATCATCCCGAGTCTGATGGACAGACAGAGAGAGTAAACAGAGTAATCGAAGACATGCTGAGGATGTATGTGATGGATAAACCATCAAGTTGGGAGGACTACCTGCATTTGGTAGAATTCGCTTACAATAATGGGTATCATGCATCTCTGAAGATGGGCCCATTCAAAGAACTTTATGGAAGAAAGTGCAACACTCCAGTGAGCTATGATAATCCAGTTGATAGAACAGTAGTTGGACCTGAACTACTCAAAGAGATGGAAGATCAAATGATAAAAATCAAACAAAATCTGAAAGTTGCTCAGGATAGGCAGAAAATTTACGCTGATAGTAACAGAACCCATAGAGAATTCAAAGTGGGTGACCATGTTTTCCTGAAAGTGAAAACTAACAGGAGTTCCCTGAAATTGGGAAGTTGCGCCAGGTTGGCAGCAAGATTTTGTGGGCCATTTGAGATCCTGGAAAGGATTGGGCCAGTTGCATACATGCTTGCATTACCTGCATCTATGACTGTACATAATGTGTTTCATGTTTCACTGCTTAAGAAATATGTACCTGATACTAATCATGTTATCGATTGGACTGTGATCCAGGTGGAACCAGAAGGTGTCCTGCAAGTGCATCTTGTATGCATATTGGACAGGAAAAACAAACAGCTCCGGAATCAAGCTATAGAGCTTGTAAAGGTCCAATGGACCTGGTACGGTCCTAAGGACACGACATGGGAGAATGAAGAAGTAATGCGAGCAGAGTACCCACATCTTTTTGAAAATTTTGAAGGACACACAGAGGTAGTGTAAGTTGCACTGAGGACAGTGAAAAAATAAGGGGAGGGGGATTGTAGTGTCCCCAAGGCCGAGCCCTTTTACAGATCATGATATATGCAATGAAATGTAAATGTGTTCTATAGGCTGGTGAGCCAAGTTTTGTATAAGCTGGAAGGCTTATGTGGTTGTTAGGTCAGGAAGCCTAAGTGTTTGAAGGCCAGGAGCCTGTTGTTGTACTTGTATGTATGTAGAATATTTAATAAAATATAAACACCGCCAGGTGCAGACTGACCACGATCAATGAGTGAAGGGGGACTGAGCGTCCATAGAGTGGGCAAGGAACTAGGGGCTGGAAGGTGGGAAAGGGGCTAAGTGTTGAGCCTAGGGAGCTTAAGCCTAGGAAATAATATTTTAATATTATTTCAAAAAGAGACATGTGCATTTTTGTTTATCCTAAGTTTTGGAAAGGGAAAGCGTGCAAAAGGGATGCGGGCTGATGGAACGCATGCAGTTCCAAGGGTGACAAGTGTCAACCCTGCTGCATGCAGATAAAATGACCAAGATGAGCCGTGAGGGGGATCCTTCTCCATTCCACCCAACTGCCTGAGCGTGTACAGGCTCTGAGCAGTACGATTAACTCGACCTCTGCAAAGAATACCTCGTGTGTCCTTGAGAGTTGGAAAGCCTGTGATTGTTCTGAATAATCCGTACCTCTCTTTCCTGAAGCCGTGACCATGAGACCCATTTACCATCGCCGAACCAGTTCGAGGAAGCCTGTATCTGGCTCTGAGGAAACTAGTGTATTCCTCTGTTCTGGAATGGGAAATTAAATAGTCTGTGTTGATTTCGGGAATAGCTTGTGTGTGTGTTGAATTCTGAAAGGCTGAAACATCCTTTGTCTGAGTGCCGAGCCTATGTGTGGAGCCAATCCGTGAGACCATCCGCCATTGTTAAACCTGCTGGATAGCTCGTGTCTATTTTCCCCATGGGTTGTTGTGACCACGCAGTACTGGACTGCATGAGGCTTGTTGGCCTGTGAGCGACTCCTCCAGGTGAGAGAGTGCACAGAGGAAGGAGAGAACTCCTGGAAGGAACCCTGTAGCTGCCATAGAGCCCGGAGACTTTCGGTCTGGTCTGTTCCTACAACCCAAGGTAAGGGAGACTGGTAGCCAAAGGACTGTCCAGGTGACAGAGAAGGTGCACTCTCCTGGGGTGGAACAGGCATGTGGGGAATGAGGGTCTGTGGGCAGTGAACGTGGGAGATTCCTGGGAGAGCTTTCTTCCTGGTGGTTATGTATGACTGAATTCCCTGTAACCTCAGCCTGAGTCTGGATTCCTTGTCCTGGGGTGGAGCTCATTCCCAGCTCAGGGGTGACCCGTTGTTGAGTTGAGGAGCAGTGCAGTCTACGGCTGGGAGGTTCGTGGAAGGCCTGTATTTGGTTGGTGATTTCTACAGCTGTTAAAAGATAAGTATCTGAATTATGCTTTGATCATGTTTTGCATGACTGAGCTGTTTATGTATCATTTTTTCCGCTGTGTAAATGAATTACTGTTGAATTCTATGGCTTGTTTAATTGTAGCAGTAACTTATATATTTTACTCTGAGATTTAAGTGTGTTTAATTGTTTAAATGCATGTGCTTATAATGTCTGTACGAATTATGTAAAATTTCGTGTACAGATTGGTTAGAAAAGGTTTGAAAGCGTTGGTAGTGAAAAAGGGTACACTACAAGTGGGCCAATAGAGCTGAGCAATAATATAGAGGCAAGGCGGTGAGGAAAAAATTCATAAGTACCATACGCTAAATAAGGTTAATCCACTGAGTGCCCCATTGTTCAATTTTAACTCAACTCATTTTATCCATAATACTATGTTAATCCTGAGAGGAGGATATTCTTAAATATATAGGAATCCCAAGATATATGAGGTTCGAAGACCAATTTTCTACTAGTAGGAATTGGAAGAATATGAAAATTGTGTGTAATACATGCAGGATACAAATTCCATCCAAAAATATGAAATTTCTTGTGATTGATTTCTCATCCAGATGCATCCAAAAAGGAGTCTAGGATCTGTTAAAACCTTGAGGTTATAATAAGATATGCACCACCAAGTAAGAGTGTGTTGTTTGGTTAATACTTTTGGTTCCTCTGACAATATGGATCCCCAATAAATTCCCACCAACTCTTTCTGATTGGATCTTGTGACTAAGATATTCAACCATAATTATGAACAAGAGGGGGGATAAAGGACATCCTTGTCTCAATCCCCTAATTCTTTGAAAGAAATATGTGGGTCATTTGTTGACAAGTGGGGAAATCTAGGGTGAACCGATACAAGATGCTATCTAATGGATAAAGGTGGGGATGAATCCAAACTTACTCAATACCTTGAGGATAAATGAATTCCTAACTTGATCAAAGGAATTTTCCATATCCAATTTTATTATCATTCCTTCCTCCCTTGTTGTTAAACTGAAGTGAATGGCTTCTTGGACTAAAACAATGTTATAGACAATCTTCCTATTATGCATAACCCTTCCTTGATTAGTATAAACAAGCTTGTACATATATTGTTTCAACCGAACAACAATAATTTTGGTCATAATTTTATATGAAGAATTACAAAGAGATATAGGTTTGAATCTCATAAAGGAACATGGTTTAGCTTCTTTTGGGTTTAAGCTAAAAAAATGTGAGTTTGTACTACAATCTAATTTGCAAGAGAAATGAGCATACTGAAGCATTCTTTTTAATTCATATTTTATTAGATCCCAAAAGAATCTAAAAACGAATATGGAAAACCCATTTGGCCTAGGGGTTTTATCTGGCTTGATGCTCCAAATCGCATTCCTGGTTTCATATTGTTCAATTTGTCAAACCAAATCTCTACTTTCTTCATTGGTGATTATTTCCATAATGGAATTGAGCATATATAGTGATTTGTGATTTTTCTTAGCCACCTCATTTAAAGAATGAAATTCGGTTATTTTGGAACCATCTTCCGAGAAGTCCTCCCTCACATTATTTTTAGAGCGGCTCACCTAAGTCTACTTGTGAAAGAAACCATTGTTTCGATCACCTTCTTTGAGCCAAAGGCTCTAATATTTGAGGCACCAATGTCCTTCTTCATGCCTCATAACTTGTTGGAATTGTTTCTAAACAAAAGATTCTTCTTCCTGTAGCTACCGAGTGATCTCTTATGTCTCCATTTTTCAGTACATGTTCATAATGTTAGATCTTATCCTCTCTTTTTTAATGGTAGGTGAAGAATGCTATTCTTTGGCCCAATATTTAAGTGCTTTTTTAACAAGTTTTATCTTTTTCTCCCAAACGTACATTGAAGTACTACTTATCCAAATATTACAAATTTATTAGACTCGAACAATGGATTCCTAATAATTTAATCAAAGTGTGATAAAATTTGAAAGACAAGGGACCATGGTCTAGGGTATTTTGGAAGAGGAGATAAATGGGTTTATGGTCAAATGTGACGAAGGGGAGGATCTTTGACTTAAAAGTATCATCATGTATAAGGAGGATACTATGAACCAAGAAGAATCTATTAAGCCTTGCTACAATGTGGCCAAGACCAGATCTTTTATTGGTCCAAGTATATTTACCTTTAATAGTTTTGATGTCTAATAAATCCCAATCATTAATTAGGTCTTCTATATTTTCCATAAAGGGGTCTCAAGAAATGATTCCTCCTATTTTTATGAGCTATGTAGAACGAAAATGAAATTGTTAGCTATGATACAATAAAAAAAAATCATAATTTTTAAGATTCATGAGAGATATCCAACACATATCCTTGTCCATATAGTTTACATGCATATAAATATTGATGTTAATGATCTTCCTGGTATGAATGATTTTGAATTTAGCCTTGAGAATCCAATGTTGGGCCTGAAAGGAAAAATCTAGACTTACCACTTGAGTGTTCTAGAGAGTGCACAACCCCCTTGATGCACCTCTAGAATCTTCTGATATTCTACTGCATTGTCTCCATAATTATTTCCCGATTTTGATTGCTTCGAAGGATTTCATTTTAGTCTATTGGAGAAAGAGACTTGTAGGCCTTTATGATTCAATTATATCCTTGACTGTGGCAACCATTGTTTTGTTTCCTAAACCCCTACTATTCCAGGAGACTAGAATCATTATTTCATTTGTGATTTGGTTGATCCCCCTCTGGGAGGCACATTATTTCCTGGGGATTTTTGTGTTTTGGATCCAAACCCCATCATTTTCTCTAAATGTATGTTGAGATCTCATCATGATTTGTTTGTTTTCCTGCT
Source organism: Picea engelmannii (assembly GCA_009831015.1). Lineage (NCBI taxonomy): Eukaryota > Viridiplantae > Streptophyta > Pinopsida > Pinales > Pinaceae > Picea > Picea engelmannii. Next base: position 574,973 of record ML784313.1, read on the forward strand.
CCTCCCTTAGAGTTTGAATTGGCTTCCTTCCAGATCTTCATGGAATCCTTTATTCTAATTCCCCATCTCCTATGTCCTCTTTCATGGAGGCATTGACTTCTTATTCTTAAGTTTTTTGTTCAGGGAACATTACTTCAACATATTTTTCACTTTCCACTTCTTTCGCACCCCATGAGGTTTTGTCTTCCTCTTCAATTTGAGGATTCCCTCCTTCACTAGCTTTAGTTTCCTTTTGATGCATGACTTCAATATATTGTTGAATTGGGGGCCTTGATTCTTAAGCTCTACACTATGGAATTTGGACTAAAGGTGGCTCCCCCAGAGTAGGAAGTTTCTTAGTCTCTTGCAAAGAAATGGTTTTCACCTCATGAGATGGGTTGGGTTTTCTTGAGAGAGAAATTCACATCTATTGTTCACCACTAGATTACCACCTCTGTTGGAGTCAAAAGGATCCCTAAGAGGACTGAATTTTCCCAACTGTAGAAGAACGAGATTTTCCTACCATTTCCTGGTATCTAGCCCCCATATAGCATTGGATCTCAATTTATGATTAACAATTTTCCATTGATCCTCTTTTTCAAAGGCCTGAGATTATTGTCTTTTGGAATTTTTGTAATCTTTAGAAAAATGTATGTATTTGTGATAAGATTTGCACATGAAGGGAAGTTGTTCATAGTCAAGTTGTTGAATGTGCTACTAGTTATCCAGAGATATTTCACTGCTTCTGGGATCCCTTTCTCTAAATCTACCTCGACACAAATCCTAGCATAAGTGAATATGCTTTCCTTTGGTTTTTTTTGTATCAATGTATTTCCCCATAGTATTACCAATACAACAAAGGGCATAATCACTCCAGCAGTGAAGTGGAAGGTGAGGGAGCTTCACCCACACTAGTATGGCTGAGGGAACACCAATCTCCACGTTGAAGTATGGAAACCATCTATTCAAGTACATTTTCCTCTAAGAGATTTGACATCCACTAAGTCCCTTAAAGAGATAAAATCTTCCATCCTTTGTTTAAAGGGGTCTTGAACTATACTTCCTTCCTTTTTTCTCCTTTTGGCTAAGAGTGGTGTTGAAATCCCTTAGTGATGCACTATTAGTCCATTGATTCATCCCTCTCAAGAATATTAGAAAGTCCCAACATATCCCTTTTTGTATATAAGATAGACATATAGACATTTACTAGATTAATCTCTTCACTTGATTGCCAATTTTCAAGGTAAGTAAGCAACCAATGATGAGAATGTTGGCATTGTATTAGCTTCCAAAGAGAATGGTACCATACAATACATAGACCCAAAAAAATTACACATGAGGATGATTTCTTCCACCTTTAATTTAGTTTCCTTGAGTAGGGGAATTGAGGTTTTTTTTTTTTTTTTTAACTAAATTCATTCCCAATTCCACCTTTTTATTCTCCCTAATCCCCTACAAGTCCAGGGGAAGATGTTCATTACTTACCTAGAGGTTTTAGAGATCCACCCCTGTGGATTCAATCCACTTTCATTTCTTATGGTTGTTTTACCCATTAAATTTAACATTAAATTTAAAATGGTATGTTGTTTCCCTAACTAAATCTTCTTCTCTACTAGTTTTTCTCTTTTGTTTTTAGAAGGTTTTCTTCCATCTTTTATGTGGGATTTTCCTTCACTTGATCATCCCTATCCTCATTTGACCTTTCCTCTTCTTTATGGGGTCCTTAATAGCCGAGTCCAAAACTAGGACTAAAATAATCCATATTTGGAGGGGGGTGATCATCCTCGTAATCAACGATGTTACTCTCAACCACATGTGATGGGATAAATTCAATATTTTCCTCTATTATGGGAACAATGAGGTACCAACTATTTATACAGTAGGAATGGATTCTCCATGAAAAATCATTTCGTACCTATTTTTATTAGGGCTACCTACTATCCCTTTCAACCTCGCTGAGAGAGTATCATTGGAACCAATCACTTGAGCTCTAGATGGATTAGCTTTGTATGGTTTCCTTATGGCTTTCTCTACTTCTAAGGGTCCATGTACAGATAAGACGCCATCTGGCCACGAAAGCCATGGTCTTTGGGATAAGAAAAGAAAAAATAATAAAGAGAACCCAGTAAGCGTGTGCATGGAAAAGGCCGAC